>JBBPBT010001178.1:10461099-10484207 GCA_037974875.1 Cicer bijugum
ATTTTTTTTTCGATATATATAAATTTTTTACTTTATAATCCCGTCATAAAAAACAAAAATTGTTGGTATTTAAAATAAAAAAACAATTTTATGAATTATTAAATTAAAATATTAAAATTACAATTAAGTTAAAACTTATTGTTACAATTAAATTAGATTAAAGATTTTAATATAATTTTTCCTTTTTAAATTTAAATACGTAAAAAAAACTATGTATATTTAAATTTCACTTGCCTAAGTCAACATTTCGGGTCCCAATAATAGGTAATATAATGTTAGGTAAGTACTACTATATTTTAGGTGAAGTTAGTTTTGCAACTTACGTTTATTTTCCATACTTACCAAAAGCAGAAATCTATCTTAATCTTACCTAAATTAGAATAAAACAAACCTACATAATCAGCCATCTAGATGATTACGACTTTTATTTTACCTTTTAAGAACCCTTAACTATATCATCAATCGCCAAAACACTAAAATCATACACAAAGCAAAAGAATTCAAATACCTAAAATTAAAAAATTTAATTACTTGTATGGGAAATATTGGAAAAACTGAAAAATTTGTAAAAAAAAGGAATTGAAAAAAATCCAAATGTTGCGTAGAATAAAAATATGGTATAGATGAGAGCTGCCGTCGGGAACATTTTTATCCTTTTTAAGATCCTTTATTTAATTTTTTTTTTTTTTTTATCTTTGTGCAATGTTTAATTTCTTGTTTAGGTGCAATGTTTGATCTTATAATTTATTGTAGTATTCTTTTGATTAAAGTTGATAAATTAATTTTGATCAACTGCAAAAATTCTGATTCAATCAATAAGTTTAGTATCTTCAACATTACAGCTCTGAAGACATGTATATTTCGAACACTCTAATTTTTTCATATTTGTAAGTTGTCACAATTGTAGATATTATATTGTTAGCTTAATTGCAGTTTTGGTCCCCTTATTTTAGCTGAATCGAGAAAGTAGTACCCCATTTTGTTTCTCCCCAACTTTGGTCTCACAAACATAATTTTGGTCTAAAATTTGATGAAGTTTCATTTTTTTGTATTTATTTAAGTCACACCATGCTTCAAGATTTCATTTGCAACAATTGTATCTGAAATCTATTATCATAAATGGTGTAGTACGACTTTAAAAAAATAAAATTTCAACAAGTTTTGGACTAAAATTCTATTTGGGGACCAAAATTGGAGAGACATAAAATGAGGGGACTACTTTCGCGATTCAACTAAAATGGAGGGACCAAAACTGCAATTAAGCCTATATTGTTTTGTGCTATTAACATGGATACTTCTGAGTTTTTTTTTTGTTTTTTTTTATTTTTATAGATTTTTTCATTTTTAGCAAGTTTGAATTTTATTGACATTGATGGATGTGATTGTTATCAAATTGAATGAAGGAATATCATTTTTTTTATTATAAAAAAAAGGTCTAACAATAGTTTATAAAGAGATACACCTTATCTTATAAACCGATTTTGTAAATATGAGTTATAGTCAATATAAAAAACTTAATATTTCATCACCAACCTATTGATTCTGGTCACTAATTATTTATATTCACGCATCAAGTCCAACATTATTTGGAGTGAGGGTGCTTTGAGAAAACAAAGTCCCACATTGAGTAAAGATAAGTCTTAAACACAATTTATAAAAAAAAATGTTTCTCTCGCTTTATAAGTCCATTTTAAAAAGATGAGTTGTAATTAGTATAAAAATCTACTATGATACCAAGAGCCTATCCATTCGGATCGTCCACCATTGAATTAGAAAAAAACAATCAATCACCTTTTAAACTAATTTTATAAGGATAGTTATGTCCAATATAAAAAATTATTTTCGTTCTATTTTAGTCCTCTAAATTACATACATTAAACATTTTGACGCCTTTAGGTATATACATTATACACTTTTTGTCTCTAATAGTGTCTAACATTGTAATTTAAGGAATCAAAGTGTCTAGTTTTTATAACATGAGATCAAAATCTTTAATGTTTGTAACTTATGGGACTAAAATGGAACAAAAACTACTTGAGGAACCAAATTGTTTGATGTTTATATCTTATTGGACTAAAATAAAATGAACACAATTTAAGGAACCAAAGCAAAGTTTAAAAATAACTTACAAGACTAAAAGTGTAATTTAGCCAAAACAAATCTAATCGACAATATAGATATTTGTTTCAATATTTTATAAAATAATATTGACAAAAAAATATATTGGCGATTGTCTAATGTGGCCATTTAAGTACATTCAATATATATCTTTAACCTTTAAATATATTAAATTATTCTTGAAACCTTTTAAGTTTGACAATTTTCTGGAATTATTGTCATGAAATGTTAAGATCTAATTCAAACAATACAATAAGTTGATTTTCCAAACTACTTTGTAAATGGAGGAAGTCAATGATATTTATTATGTGAATGGGCTTTTATTATCAAACTTTTAAGGTTATACATGTGTTTAAATAGTTGTAGGAAAAATCAAGAAATGTAGACCGATATATAAGGTTTGATGGATATTTTATAAATGATATATTGTTGCATTGCACCATTTGATGAAGTTTTTAATGATTAAACGCTTTCAATTGCACAAGTCGTCCTTAAAAGTAAGACAAAGAACTAACGTGCAAACATAAACCAAATCAAAAAAAGAAAACCTAAAAAACTCAAGGGAATTGAGTTAAACTTAAAAAGCTATATGTTTTTTTGCCGACAATCTTACATCATAGCATCAAACTTAAAAATAATTAAGTGTTTCTATAAAAAAAATGTGAAAATTCACATTGATACTACCAATTAAATTATATGTTTAAATATATTTTTACTCTTATTTTTATAAATTTACAATTTTAATCCTCTATTTTTAAATTCACAAATTTTGGTCTCAATTTTTTGAAATTTTTTCTCCCACTAATTTAAAGCTTATTTTTACTAATGTGTCGTGTTGAATAATGAATAAACAAGTTACGTTGTGATGTGGCAAAGTATAATTTAATTAAATCTTATTATTTGATTTTTCATATAATTAAAATATTGTTTTAAAATCCAACAATATCAAACTTCTTGATAAAATATAGATGGTCACATTATTCATAGACTTGTTAGTTTATTATTCAACTTTGACACATCAACAAAAATACATCACAAATTTAATGGTGGAAAAAAATTTAATATTTTTAAATTAAGAAATTATATTTTTTGAATTTAGAAATTAAAAAACTAAAATCATAAATCAACAAAAATAAAGAGATCATAGATGCATTTAAAACTAAATTCTACCAACAAACTAATAAACACCATACTAGAACACATGGACTGACAAAAATAAGCTTACAATACTACCACATCAACATGTACTCACTTAATGTGGATATAAACTTCAAAAGAGAATTTCTTCTTCAATCTCTTAATGTTTGGTCAATTTAGCGGTGTATTTTAACAAAAATAACACATTTAAATTGATCAATCTATATATATTAGGTTGGAGAAAAAGCTGCCAAACTTAAATGGGGGTATTAATATGGCTTTCTTTTTCCCAATTTCTGTGTTCTTAAAAGCTTAAAAAATACACATAGGAGATATTGAAGTTCCATTTGATATGGAAAGATATGATAGAGACACAATATAATATAAAATTGGATAAGAATATGATAAAACAAAACTATTTTTATAATAAAATTATAAATATTTTTTAAATTAATTATTAATATTTTATTTTAAAGTTTAATATCAAATTATATTAATTATTTTTATATTTATATTTGATTGTATTTACATTTGTATATTTTAGAAAATTATTTTTATATTTTATTATATTTCAATTTTATATTTTAAATTATATTTTTTAAAAGATAATTAAAATACTATTTTTATTCTATCCTGATTTCTAACTCAACTCATATTCAAAATAAAAATTTCAATTAAAGATACAAAATATGATAAAATTATAAATTTATTTATCATATTTTATTAATTCATCAAATATTAAATTAATACATGATTTAATAATTTATTTTTATTCTATTTTTTATCCGGTGAAACAAACAATCGTGAGAGTGGAAAAAAAAAAGCTACCTAATATAGAATTGGCAGTGGAATAGGGAACATATACGTCTTTAATTGGTACCATATACTTTAAAGTTGTACCATATACAAAATGGGGTCCAAATGAATGGGAAGAAATTGGAGTGTGATGATACCAGCCTTTCTTTCCCAAAGTCCCCACTACCCATACTTGTCAAAGTTGTCATAATCAAATCCAACTAAAAAACTAAAATTCTTAGCTAAGATAGAAAACTAATATCATGTAATCGAGCATATATGATGGACGACTACAATTCAATGTACTTAGTCAAAACACACGCTATATTTGGTGGATCACCTTCACCGCCCTCACATCACACCTTGGTTAATTAAGAAGTAATCTCTTCTATTAATCTCTTGTGTGTTTTCATTTTTTCATGATAAAATTTTAATTGAGATTGTTTAATGATTTTTTTTAGATGTTCTAGATCAGTTTAAGAATTCTACAAACCCCAAAAGTCTTACAAAAACAATTCAATAATTTATTAGTTATCCATATATGTTATAAGTATGATTTAATATGTCAAAATTGTTTTAATTATATCCTTGAAATAGTAAAAAGATGAAATTGTAGCATGGACTAAATTTGAACTATGAACAACAAATTCAAAACCTTAAACTTTAATATCTAAGCTATTCAATAATTATAAATAGATTTGTAGCTTAATTAATGATAAAATAAATTATTTTGTTTAGAGATGTTTTTTATTTGTTTGAAAAATTAATTTTTGAGGTCTAAAGTTCTTATCTTACTAAATTATCTTAGTGATATTTGATGGACAAGACACAACATGTGAAACACCAATAGAAATTGTAGGAAATAATGCTTCAACAAAATATTTCTCGTCTTATATAAAAGACAACATTCTCAATTGTTATGAAAAAATATTCTCAAGGTGAACAAGTTCATTACACTCATAAATATTCATATCTGTTCAGCAAAATGATAAGAATCAACTTCGAAGAAGAAATAATTTACAAAATCAGCCATTTATTAAGTCATTAGTTTAAAGAATGATGAAAGAACATTCTGGCCTAGAATGTTCTGGTTGTTCTATTAAAGAACAATTGAGAATAAGGATCTTTTTAAGAAGGGCAACATGTAGTAAATTAGTTGAAATTTTGCACATGAGTTTTCCAATATTTAATGAGCAATTAGAGATCATGATTTGAATGTCTACTTACAAAAAGAAACATGCAAATTTTCTACAGATTGATCTGCATAATGATGCCCAGATTGATCTTCAGATTGATGATAACATTGTTGCAGAATATTCTGGTTGTCTTAAATAAAAGATATAAGAAATATGAATCAATTTTGGGATCACTAAAAGCCTGTTCTAGATTGATATAATTCACACATGGGCCATCCAAAAAAAATCAGGTCCAGAACTCGAGTTGAAGGTCCAAAGGAGAAATACAACCTCCAGATGGATGAGCAAATTGATGATTTATGATCAAGGAAGACAAGGATGCAAATACACTATACTAACATTATTCTGCAGAAATATCTGCATAATTTTGATTTGTGACATTACCAACTGACATGTGACAACCCATTCTCACACTCATTGATGTTTTGCGTTAGACCCAAAAGCAAGAACATTATGAGTTTGTCAAGAACTTTCTATAAAGTAATATAAACCTATAATTAATTGTTTTAAAACAAATTTGACACTTGGCTGATGTGTCTAACGGCTATATTCATTTTAAACTAATATTCAAAGCCTCTCATCTTCTATGAATTGAAGATGAATTGGAAGATGAAGGCAAAAGTTTAATTTTCAATCTATCAACACTTGTTCAAGTAAGAACAAGTAAAAGATTCTTCAAGCAAATTCTGTAGATCATTATTTATTGAGTTTGTCTTGATTTATCTCAAACAAAAAGTTGAGAATCATTATATCCCAAAGTTTTTTTTAGCATACACATTGAAATTAGCTCAAGTGTATCTTTTACGTTAGATTGATTGTGTTTGTAAAAATCATTTCTAGACTAAAAGGTGATAGTGAAAAGTCTTTCAAGTTTGAAAGGTGATTGTATGAATCCTTTCTAGGTTGAAAGGTGAATATTGTAATTCATCAAGGTGTGAAGCATAACATTTTGGTTCTAAAGCATATAGTAAAAATCTAACGACTATGAGGACTGAACTAGCCTAAGTTGGGTGAACCAATATACTTTTTGTTTGTGATCTTTCTATCTCTTATCTTTAATTATTTGCTCACACAAATCTTACTTCACTGTTATTATTTTTATTTACAAATTATTAACTTCATGTAAATTGTCGCGAACGTTCTGGTCAGTTAAGAGATTATTAATCAGCATTTGATTACCAAGTTTAATCTTGAGTAAAACATCAAACAAAGTGCATGAACTAAATTTTAAAAGCGTCACAATTCAAACACCCTTTCTTGCGACTATTCATTCTATATCACAATAAAATTTCATTCTCTAGCAGATCTCCTTAATGTTGACTCGACATTTTGTAGAGGATCTCATTTTTAGTTTGAATTAAAAGGGTCAAAATCAAAATATCCCAAGACTAAAAATTTCTTTGATACCAAAAGTTTGAATTTCAAAAATATATAGAACGAAATTCAATCAATATAATGAAAGCAAGAAAATTAGAGTGTGTACCTTCAGTCGTTGTTAATTATTCTATTGATTCTATTGATTTTTTTTTTATAATCTTTCTAGGGAGAAATATTAGTTTATTTTTTACATATTCAAAACCACCTTAAATTGAAGAATTACATTTGCCTTTTTTATTCTTACGCTTATGTTCTCTTTTTTATTGTCTCACGTTTCCTCCTTCTCAACAAACAAAACCCTAACTAAAGAGGAGATGATACGTTACCTTCCACTTTTTTGCTTAAAATTTTGTCCTCCCTCTCTCATTTCTTCACCGTATCTCTGACACTTTATCTTATTCCAACATATCATCTTGTCCATTTAGTTATTCTTGTGATTTGTGCATTGAAAATATGTAATAGTTTAAAAGAAGTGAAATGAATACATACAATACTAAGTAATTACAATATCAATTACAACACAATAATAAGAATCATCAACACAAAATAATATAATAAATCACATCATCAAAATGAGACAACCACAAACAACATAACATTATGCATACTCTTATACTCTAAACTTTTTTTTCTTTCTTTGGTACCATTCAAACTTTGAAATATTTGGAAACAACAATTATTCATCGTATGAGTGATAACATATACACACACACACATCATTTCAATAACATCAAAATGGTCTCTCATACACAATCGTCACATAATCTCATATCATATAATTCAAGAGTATATTATACAAAAAGTCAATGTATCTCAATATCAATAAAGTTAATAACACCACAAGCCACCAAATAAGCACCATCGTTTCATATTTTCATAATAATATTTTATATTCAAATCAATCATCACATTATACAACACTTTTAGTTACTCTTTAATTTATGATTTTGTATCTCAAATTACACACTAGCATTTATTCACTTGCAATTCTTTACTCATCAATCCAAACCAAAAATTTGTTAACCACATAAGTATTCACTCACAGATAAAGATACAAAATTAATTGCACACACCATACAACTTGCAATACAAGTAGACACAGTTTATCACATTTTACTCAAACAATATCAATGATGTTTGTAAACAAACATAGTATACATCAAATAAACAATTCTAAAATAATTTAATCAACACACATTCATTTAAATTAAATCAACAACACCTTTTAAAAAGTTTATAATTAATATTTTAACCACACTAAATCCCAAGTATTTTCATTAGCCAATTGTTGCTCAAAGGACTTTAATTGTACATAGCGTCGCAGATAAATGACAGAAAATACAGTTTTCTCATTCATTTCAATTATTTTACACTCATTAATTGGAATGCACTCTCACACCATATCTTTCATATGATATAAGTATCAAAATAATTTTCAATTACTATGATAGGTCGACAGCATGCAAGGACTTGTTGAAATGATTGCTAAGGACTTGTAGAAATTGTGCAGCCAAGGAACCTATCTGGTTTTTTTTTTCTTTCTTCTTTTTTCGTTTTTATGGTGGATATGGTATATTTGGAGGTAAGGGTGATATTGGGAGAGGTCATAATACTAGGGCTTTTAGCAATTGTGTGATGTTCCTACATATTTTCTTCATTTCCTATGAGCCCATAAGATGTAATTATAATATTGGGGCTCATTAGATTTAGAACATACAACAGATTATATGTCTTTGGCAGATGATTGACACTTTTGATTTAAAGTTTTATTTCATATATATGCAGTTTTCAATTAGTTAGTTTGTTTCCTTTCACATCCCTTTTTGTAACAAAATTCATTCACATAATATTCAAAATATTAAAGCATTTGAACTTTTCGCAAAATAAGTCTAAAGCAATAAAAGTAAATAAAGTTTGAATAATAAGTCTAAATAAATAAGTTTAACTAAATAAGTCTGAATAATAAAATAATACAATTAAAATACAACTATAGTACTAATGATAACTCCCTCCTCTAGATATGTGTAAGGTTCTCTCCAAGAAGACATGAATCTCATTTTCAGGATCTAGTCGTTGTAGGTCTAAATTATGCTATATATGACCGCTCATTATTTGATACTGTGTATACCATTCACCGTAAGTAGTATTAGGACTAACATCATGACTATGACCAGGGCCAACACCACCAGGAACGTCAAAGCATGGAGGTTCTACAACAACATAAGGGATCATTCGTGAATGAGATATCCTATAGTACCGTTGGATGTATCCCTCAATAAACTCGTGTGAATATATGGTTGGATGCAATCTAGTATGAAGGGATTGAACAAAGTTCTTGTACATACTCCATTCAACATCAACATCATGTCCAACAAGCATCGATGGTGTAGGAGGAATGTGCTAAGTATATATACCCAAATTGCCATAAACACCTCTTTAGCAAATATGACACCATCGTAGAGCACCAACAATGTACCCTATAAACAACAACACAAACTAAATCCAAATAATATCAGTAGGTCCCAAAGCATTCAACTTCAATATGTAGTATGCAATATCCCAAGATGTTTGTTTAGGAGTCCATCAAAACATCTATGGCAATAAAGATATAGGGTCATTTATACTCCTCTTACATATTTAGGGAAATGCTCATAAATCCATGCTTGTAAATAATTAAAAAGTACATATAATTTAATAAGCATCTTATCAACTAACAATATAATAAATATAATAAATAATATAAAAGTACTTCGAATAGAGATGAATATCCTCTGATCTGCTTCGTTGCAAGCATGATACCATATCTAAGATAGTCATATAAAACAACAAGATCAACTGATCCTCATGCCTATTTACCACAAGTATCAAGGTCTTGAAAATGGAATAAATATTTTGCAGATACAATGGTAAAACATTTGTCAGCTAGTATGGTACACTTTGCCAAATGAAGTAGGTATGCCCTTGCTGCACAATTGAATTGTCCTTCATTAAGTTTCATAAAAAATACAAGTTTCAACCACACAAAACTATATGAAGCACATCTATTGAGCCTAGTTTCATTTACTACCTCATCCTCATCAACACTCAATAACTCAATGGCAGCAACAATGGCCAAATCTTCATTCACAATAGCGAGAGTTGTAAAAATTTCCATAACATGGTATGTCCAAAAAACACCTAACATCGTCAAGAAGTCTTTGTGTGTCATATCTCAACAAAAGAAAATATGACATTATTGTTGATAATATGCAAACTACATCGTTGTAGAAGACGTAACCTAGATGTAATTCATTGATCTATTTGAGTAGGAAATACATATCTGATATCAATGAATTTATCTTGCTTTTTATCATTTGAAACTACTTTCAAGACACATCTATCTTGTTTAATTAAAATAACACAATAAATTATACAATTTGTTAGTTTATTATTATTATTATTATTATTATTATTATTATTATATATATATTAAGCAACTTCACTATTGAAATAATTCTTTTAAGTTATTATTTTCTTCAATTTTTCTTATCTTTCTCAATTAATATATTTTATCATTTAACACTTTTTAGTAAATCAAATTAAAATATAATGAGCTTCTAACACAGTGAATTAGTAAATCAACTATTTCAAATAATTTGAGTTCCTATAATCGGTCCTGTAATAAACTATGCTATTAATATATTAAATTATACATATTATGCTTTACTATACGGTGTAATAAAATAAATTATTTACTAACTTGTCCATTTCAAACTCTAGCTGCAATATGGTGCTCATAGTTCTTAATGACGGAAGGATCGAAAGGACCTCCAGAAAATAGAGGTTGTTAAAGTTGTTGATGTTGATGCTTGTTATCCTAGTGTTGCTCATGTTGTATATGATTCTCAAACGTAGGATTTTGATGCTCATCTTGCTCAAACTTAGACTGAATATAATAACACTCTTCTTGTTGCATCTCTTCGTTCCTCTTTCTTGTTTTTTCAACGGCGGCTCTCCTATTAGATTATGTAGGAGGTCAAACTCGAGAATGTTCCTAGTGTTTTTCGTTCCTCTGGTCATCACTGGAAAAAAATTGAACAAATAAAAATGTAAAAAAAAATTGAAAAAGAAAAACTCATCCAGAAATTTCATGAACGAAATTTCTGGTAGTTGTATTTCACTAACGGAAATTTCAAAAATGAAATTTTCAGGAGTTAATATCAACCAGAAATTCGAAATTTTCGATAGATAAATTTCTATTTCAGAAAATTTCAAAACAACTATTGGATATTTCAAATTTTCGATTGAAATTAACTCTCATATTTTTTAAATTTCTGGTACTTGTAACACCCCGGATTTTGATCCAAGACATTACTCAAAAATATTTATTTTCTTTCAAAACAATTTTTTTTTTATCATATAATAAAATTTCACTAGGAGATAGTTTGATTTCACTTAAGAAAGAAAGTAACGCAATTTACTTGATATTATTATTATTGCAAAGAAAATTTAATAATTATAGAAAATGTCCACTTATTAAAATAGAATAATTTAGGTTTTTTCTAGCGGAATGACCCCGCCTCCGCATTTCTATTTAAAATCGGCCATAAAGGTAAATAACTAAAAAAAATCAAATAAACGTGTACCACATCAATCTTATCACTACAAACATTATTTTTATTTATTTATTAAAATACCCATTTTTCCCACGTGTGCGCGCCAAGCAAACGTCATTAATGCAATTCTTCAAAATCCTTAGTACCTAAATGTTGGTGTAAGGGGTCAGTTCATCCCACAACAAAATCAAACCAAACAGTAAATTAACAACCATAAAATAAAAATATAAAATCTTTTTGTAATAAAAGATTTATAGAAATAATATTAATTTTTTATGATTCGCAAGAGTGTATGAATAGTATTAAAATATATAAATAACTCCAATAATAACTCACTTTAGGATGAAAATAAAAATGACAATAAAATCTATGCAATTTATGCATGCTCCTAAATATATATGATCCGGATATAGCCAGCCACTAAGGCGTCCACACAGAAGTCACCCATACCAATGGGAAAAATTAAACCAGCCACTAAGGCGTCCACAAAGATGCATATGACATGTCATGATAATGATAATGATGTTCAAAATATACAAGTCACTAGCCACTTAGGCAACCACAAAGAAGGAAAATCATAACACAAATAATCAGCCACTTAGACACCACAAAGAAAAACTATTCAAACCCAGATCACCAGCCACTAAGGCAATCACAAAGACAAATCATTCCAGATCAAATTCTTTCATATTATTAAAATAAAAAAAATATAAAATTTTCATCAATTTCCTCAAGACATACATTGTCCATAAAAATCACGTTTTAAATTTAAAATACTCAAAGTCAAGAATTAAAATCAAATACATCATAATAAATATATTATTAATTATAATATTATAAAAATTATAACTTTATAATTAAATACTCTAAAACACCTAAAACACTAAATATTTTCACCACAAACATATTTATCAAGGTATAATAATAAAAGTATAATTCTATAATTAATTCATCAAGATAGATATTACCAAAAAGAAAAACAAAGCATTATAGTTAATTCCTTTACGACAAAATAAAAATTAATATTTTCCTTTTAATACATCCAGACATCATATCAATATTTTACGATTCGCTAACTTAATATCTAGCCTAACTCTGCATGGAGAAAAGCCCTTACCTCAAGTGCTTTCCTTCCAAGTGACACTATATCGTCCTCGAAAATTTCAACAAGATGAAGGAACAAAAGTTTAGAACCTCGATCCGAATGTGAGGGAATGTGGGGGTGGTCGTTTGAGTGACTTAGAAAATATTTGAGATAAATGTAATGTTGGTAATGGCGTGTCTTACGAAGGAGAGGTGTTTGCGACTAATAAAGGAGGTGGGTAATTGATCAGAGAGAAGGAATAATTCCCTTCATTGAGTTTAATTGCCCCCATGAATACGGAATTCAATTGGAATAATCTCATTCAATGGCCAACCGTTAGGAATTAATTGGCATTCATGTATTTATTATTGTTAGTTACACATTTGAATGGACACAAGAGTAGTGTGGGTGATTCAATTTTGACTGGGTCAAAATTGACTTGGTCATTGTTCACTCTAAGACAGATATTTTTACGAGTTTTAATTAGTTAATAAAAAATCCCAATAATTATTTAATATAAAATTACTTCATCAAATAATCAAACATCTAAGGAATAATTATTCTATTATCGTCACAATAAAACAATAAAGAATAAACAAAACTAATGGTTTTAATTTAATTAATTAAAATAAGGGTGTTACAGTATTGAAATATAACTACTAGAAATTTCGTTCTTAAAATTTCTGGGTAGATAAATTCAAAGAAAAAAATAATAATTCTTTTTTCATAAATTTTGAAATGTGGTGGTATGATCAAGATATCTGAATTTGTTTTAGTTTTTACTATTCACTTAAAAATATTTTAGTAAATAAAAGGATAAAAATTATAAATGAAAGTATAAGACCAATTGTGAAATACAAAATCTAATTCTCCTAAGGATGCTCACTTCCACAAGCCTGTCTTCATATACTCAACTTTACTCCAAAAAATCTCACATAGAAATCCCAATTATATTCACTATCGAATTCCAACCAAAGGAATGAAAATTAATGGAGTATTGCTATTGAGTTTGCAAGACATTAAGGGATTAGAATTGAGAAAATTAATATTTGCTTTGAATAGGGCAATGCAAAAACATAGTAGCCAAAAAGCAATCTAATAAGATACAAGGATCTTCAATGATCTTAGTTGTCATTATTTTTATGCGTTTTCAACTTTTCATATTAGACAACAAGGAAAAAAAGATAAAGAAGATAAAGTTAATCATATTTACTCTATTGCCATCTCATTCGTGTGTCTTCAACTAAAGTAAATGCCGACACTAAATGGTAAATAAGCTTGTTGGCCACTTTAATATGTAGTGAGTGATTCAATTCATTTGCGTGTCTTATAAAATCAACATCCATCCAAAGCTTTGTTTGAAGACAAAACTCTCATGCTAGTTGATTCTTTTGGCAAAAATATTCTATTGTCTGATAAATGTGATCAAGACCTTTTGGGAATCGCATCCAAAGTGTCCCTAAGACTTTGTTGTGGCAAATGGATTCATATTCAGCCATTGACGTCTCCCTCTTTGATCACGAATAGTTGACTAATATTTAAGTGATTTATATATATATATATATATATATATATATATATATATATATATATATATATTGGTTTTATTGTGTTACCGTGATGTTATTTTGTGTGTCATTTCAGTACAGTGTTATTTGATTTTTCGTCTTGTTACAGTGTTATTTTAGTTAAATTAATGAATTAATGCAAATTCATTAAATGACTTTAATATTCGTTTTCAAACACATGTGTATAATAGACACTTTAGCTTTATTATATTTATATATTTTATCACATTTTTAAGTAATTTATCGTTTTACTATTGAATTGAATATTGTAAATTGCTTTGCAAATTTACGTTTTTTGATTTTGCTTTCGAATCTAATTCCTACCCTTTTAAATAAATTATTGTTATTATTTGAAAGGAAAAAAAAAAAAAAGAAGACTATGTGGCAAATCGTCAGCGGCTAGAGATTCATCGTGAACTTATTTCGCCACTTCAAAAAGCATTACATGATTATAAAATAAAATTACAAAATGCATGTGAGTAAAATCGTGTGAATGTGATATATATAGAGACAACAGCAAGTGGGGTGGTTGATAATGGGCTACATGTTAGGCCTCGAGATTTATACCATATGTTCCATCTTGTAGGGATTTTATTTTTATTTTTATTTTTTGGTCATTATCTTCTTGTTTTTGAGATGCTATTATTTTGGAAATAACTTTTTTCATTTTAAGCTCTAACTTTGATTGAAAGAGTTTGGATGTTGTTGATTGAGGACATTGGAAGTCACATCAACTATTGGTTTCTTAAGTATCATAGATGAATGTGGTATATGTGTTAGAATTTCAGACATATCTAAAACAAAATTCAATCAATATAGCGGAAGCGAAGGATTAGAGGTGTACCTCCAATCATTACCAATTACTTGAAGATGTTATGTTTTTCAAAATCTTCAAAATCTCACTTTAATGGTGTAAGTTTACACAATAAAATTTTTGACTTAGGAATCTAGAACATAACATTGTCTTTATTTATAGATTTTTTCCATCACAAAATCTACTTGCAACTACTCTGTTTTGAAATTGGAAGTAACAAAAATGAGGGAAAGGATGAGACCAAAAACTGCTTAACTGCATAATTGCAGTTGATGCGGTTATTAATTGTTGAAAACCAACTTTCTCTCATTTGGTCTAAGTAACATAACACATGGATTATAGCAACATGTCCTCCATAATCGAGTATTATATTCTACGTATTACATAGTATTGTGCCTCTAACCATTCAACTTAATTAGTAATCTTATATATTTTTTATGTTTATTGAGGTTTCAAACTTAAAATATATTTTTCAATAATCAAATGTGTACTAAATAAAATTAAAATATGAGACATAGAATTACATAAATTAAAATTGTTCTTACAACGAAAATTAGATACAAGAATCAAATATCATCTAATCTATATAATCTTTAAATTTTGACAGTAAAATGTCTTTAGTCAATAAATCATCAATAATTTATTCAATGCTAATATACTCAATAACAATTGTACAATCTTTAATGCGCTCTCTTATTGCTAACTACTTATTGTTAATATGTTTGATTTGACTTCTACTTTTGTTTTCTTATCCATAAACTTGAATTGTCACAATATATTTTCTAACAAGTCAAAAACTCTTCAAACAAACTACATCTCTCTTCACTATATATGTAGATCATTATTTATTGAGTTTGTCTTTTTTTATCTCAAACAAAAAGTTCAAAATCATTAGTTCCCAAACAATTTTTTATCTTACAAGTATATATCATTTACATTAGATTTATTGTGTTTGTAAAAATCTTTTCTAGATTGAAAGATGATTTGAAAATCCTTTCAAAGTTGAAAAGTGATTGTAATTCATCTAAGGTGTGGTTAAGAGAAAATGTACGAAGAAGAACATTTTGGTTCTAAAGCGCATAGTAAAAATCTAACAATTTTGATGACTGAAATAACCCGAGTTGAGTGAACTAATATACTTTTGTGTGTGATTTTTCTATCTCTTATCTTTAGTTATTTTCACACACACATAATACTTCACTATTATTATTTTTATTTACAACTTCTTAACTTCATATCAATTGTCGAAAATGTAGTGATTAGTTAAGAGATTACTAATCAAATTTTGATTACCAAGTTTAATCTTGAGCAAAACATCAAATAAAGTGCATGAACTAAATTTTAAAAGTATCACAATTCAAACCCCATTTTTTGTGACTATTCATTCTACTTCACAACTGATTTTCTTGTCTTCAAATTGTGCAACTAAGAAACTTTTCTGCGTTTTTTTTTCTTTCTTTTTTCGTTTTTATGGTGAATATGGTAGATTTGGAGATATGGGTGATATTGGGATAGATATTAATACTAGGGTTTTTATCAATTGAGTGGTGTTCCTGCATATTTCCTTCATTTCCTATGAGTCCGGAAGCTATAACTGTAACTTGAAGGAGAAGTGGAAGAGGGAGTGGTGATGTGGGGTGGGGGTGGCTGAGAACAAAAGAAGATAAGAATATATAAGAATTATGATTTTTTTAAAATAATTAATTTTATTAATTGAAAAATTAATTTGTTTAATAATATAAATTAATTAATATTAAAAAATAATATAACATTATATTGTTTACGAGCCAATGACCTCATAGACGCCACATCATATAAAAGGTCTATGAGAGACCAAGTTAGATTTTTTTTTTTATCCCCCTCAGCACTATTTGACCGCCAAGGAATATTTGTGTTACCGCCCATTTATGAGGGACTAAAACACCTATTAAAAGATTAAACTTTAAAAAAAAATGGTTTAATTACAATTTTAGTTATTTTATTTATATGATTTACGAAATTGATTTCCTTATTTTAAAAAATGACAATTTTAATTTTTTATTCTGATTTTTGTTTAATTAAAAAATAATGATGTGAGATATTTTAAATAATGTGACATATAATATGATAATATAGAATGATTAACACTCATGAAATTAAAATAAAACGTGATAAGAACTTAATTTTAACTTAAGAAATTTTTTATATTTTTAATTTAATAATTAATAACATATGAATATTTTTTATATTTTTAATTTAACTTAATAATTTTAGATTGAATAATATGATAAATTTATGAGTTTGTGAATTTATGAGATGAAGGAGATATACTCTTTCAAAACTTAACGGTATTATTATTATTATTATTATTATTATTATTTTGTGCATAAATTAAAGAAAAATGATCCATTTGACTAGTGAAAATATGGTTAAAGAACAAAAAATAATTAAAATAAAATTAAAAAATAATTTAAACGATTAAAAGAGTACTAATTTGACATTTAA
This sequence comes from Cicer bijugum, assembly GCA_037974875.1. Classification (NCBI taxonomy): domain Eukaryota; kingdom Viridiplantae; phylum Streptophyta; class Magnoliopsida; order Fabales; family Fabaceae; genus Cicer; species Cicer bijugum. Next base: position 10,478,268 of record JBBPBT010001178.1, read on the forward strand.
AACTGATATAATATTATAATCGAATAATAAAGGTCATGCCTTTACGCAAAAGGCCAGGCATTTGGGCTTCCTTCTTTGGGTTTTTGGGTTATACCTCTCTTTTGTGACTGTGTTAATTTCAATGTTTACTCAAATTCAATTTTCAAAATAGTTAATGGTAAAATATTTTTATCATGCCTTCATCGTTATCATTAAGTCAAAGTAAAAAATAATGGATCAACATTGATCCATGTAATATTAATTATATGATATAATTAAAAAATATATAATTATTATTACATTGTAAAGTTAAAAGGATCATATATTTTGGATTAATTTTTTTACAAATAATTTTCTCATCATGTGACGGAGGGTGTATCTACACAACTTTCTAGTAAACATATATGTCTTAATAAATGGAAGAAAAAAACACCAGAATAAGGGCCTGTTTGATTTGAATTTTAAAAACTCAATTTTAGTTTTTAAAAATTTAAAAATTAAAAAATTTGTTTGGGTTACATATTTTTAAAAATTGATTTATAAAATTGTTTTTAATATTGTAGTTTTTAAAATTAAAAAAGCAAAACTAGTAAATAGTGTTTTGCTTTTGATTTTTTCAATTTTAAATTTTAAAAAGAAAAACACGGAAAAGAGTGTATTTTTATTAATGGCATAATTGTAATTATGTGGAACTTATAAGATTAAAAATTTTGCTCATTTTACTGTAGACAGAACACAAAAACGCAAACACGCAAACTAGAGGAAGCCATGGAAATAGCGCTTAACATATACCCTAACTTTGCAATTCTAACTCTAGCTCGTGATTTGATCAATTTCATCCACTTCATTCCCTCTTCTTGATCATTGTTGTGTTCTTCATTCTATCTGATAATTTCTTTGATTAGTTTTTCTTTTCCTTTCTTTCGATTACGGTTTTTTTGAATTTGGGTTTTAAATTGAATTTTATTTTTCTAATTAAGTTGGTTTCATTTGTTGATTTTCTTGGTTTCCTTTGTGTTATGAATCATGATCTATTTATAATTAATATTAGCATATATATGAGATCAATGAGTTTAAATTTGGTGTTTCCTTTGTGTTATGAATCCTGGACGCCAATACAGTAGCATTAGAACTAAATCAAAAACAGCAAAGTGAGCACACAATCAATTAAATCACATTAATTACTTAAGAAAATCAACCAAATACAATAACTAATTAAACTTCTAGGTACTAGTGGATGAACGGTTACTTAGTGCTGCAATCAGTGTAACTAAGTTCACGGTTAGAACAACGATATGTGATGTATGCCTAGACACATTCAGAGAGTTAAACCATCATTAAGTTAAATTAAATTGAATGAAAAATATTAACAATAGAATTCGCATAAATTGAGAGTAATTTAAAGTTTAATGCATACGAAGTATGAGTGGCCTTGTCGAATGATTGTTTACTTCCTATACCAACCACTGTAATTACATAAGACTTAGTTGCCTTTGTCATATTAGTGTTGTTACTATTGCTGAAACACATGGGAGTGTACAAACTAAACAGGTTGTAGAATATAGTGTTATGAGTTTCTTGTATATTTTATAGGATCCTAAAAAAATAACATCGATACATATAGTTTACTAAACAAGTTGGAGAATTAAAAAAAAAAATGAAGAATTCAAGCTTTCGTTCACAATTCTTTACGACTTCCTCCTCTTTCGCCACACATGATGCACCCCCTGTTGTACTTGCACCCGCTGATGGGCTTACCTTTGTTGCACAGGTCACCTAGCTCCTTACCAAGTTATAGATTATGAATTTTTTTTTATCAACTCATTGACTGAGTGACTGAACTATGTTTTATACCTTCGAAAGGAAATGAAGGACGAGACAGACGATTAATTGTGTAAATAAGTATCACAAATGTTCCACATCATGTTGTGAAGTTAAGTTGTGTTTGATTTTTAAGTTGTTAGGCTAAAATAGAAGTACCTTAGCATGCTCTAATTCTTCTAAAAGCAAAACTCCAGCCCCTTCCCCCATGACAAATCCATCACTGTTCTGTGAGAGTGAAGAAAACAACTCAATGATAATAACGGGAAAAGAAAACAACAAAGCATTAGGATATCTAAGAAATTACAATATCCCAAGGGCGTGAAGCTTTAGTAGGATCATAATTTTCCTGTGAGAGTGCCCTGCTTGCTACAAAGCCACCCAAGCCTACCCAAGATTGTTAGATTGGTTTTTCTTAATTATTCTTTGGTTTTTCTTATTAGGTTCTTCATTTTTTTATAGTGTTCTTGAAATAATAATGGAGAATATTACTAGTGTTTATTTTGTCACATTTCTCTTTAAGAATCAATTGCAATTTTTTGTTTAATTCTTAACCTTTTGGTTTTATAGTTAAACATTTTTTTTTATGATCATGAGTTTGCTTATTTTTCTATAGATGGCAACTAATGTTGACAGTCTTGAATCAAAGCTTTGGCCTGACATTGTAACTAAAGCTTTTATTGATATTATGGTTGACGAAGTTATTATGGTTGATATGGAAGGTTGATATGTTATTATGGTTGGTTTCCTAGTATGCATTTTCTCTTTAAGAATTTGCACGCAACACATGGAGAATTGTAAGTGCTAGATGAATCTATTTTTATTTAATTTCCTGCCTTTCAAATACTATATTCATTCATATCTTCACATTTCATCATAGGATGCAACCTTTGATATTTTGTACTACTATTTTTTATCTAACTAAGTGATTAGATTAGATTCGATTTAATAGGATGCTAGTGGGATTTGATTAGATTCACGTGTAAAAAATTTTACAGCGGTGCATAGAAATTAATCTCTTACAAAGTAATCATGGAATTCCTCTTGAGTTTGGTAGAAAGAATGTGTAATTAATTTCGTCTGTATGTTTCAATTTGTATATTATGAGCGTGATAGCCAAAAAGGCCAAGATAGAGAGAAAAAGAATGAAAGAAGATTAGGAAAGGTACTTGTCAAACAGTTTGCATAGGAGGTTGTCCACCCATACTAGAGGTACTTGTCATCTAAAATCAGTTCAATATACCCAAACTGAACCTAGCTCAATGGACCTAGGTAATAGCCCCAAGCATAAGGTAAATAGAAGATCATGTGAACACAAACATATCAGAGTGTAAGCATCACTACAAAGAGAAGGAAACTACAACTACATACTTACGACTTCTGGTCCATTAGCAAGCAGTAATTTGATATTCAAATTACCTTGCCATTTGGGGATATTTCAAATTGTTTAGCTTCATAACAGATAGGTAAATATTGTATGTTTGGAATACATTGTTTTTTTTTTTCTCTCATTCTTGTTTATGTGTTGCTTCAAATAACATGAAACTCTATTTCTGTTTTTACCTCACTATTTAAATTTTCTCATAATTGATGACATGCTTGAATTGTTTCAGGTACATGAGAAAGCTTCTCAATTTCAAAAGAAAGGATGTGACCATTATAAATTATTGGAAATCCTATTCAACAAAAATAATGCTACTGGAGTACTTCACCATTTATCTACACAAGACCCACCAAATACTGATGAAGAAAATGAGCTTGATAATTGATACCTTAACATTGGAAGTGCAAGCCATGTGCGTGTTGATGAAGATGATTCAGACGATGATATACAAGCAATGGAGCGCGTCTCACGAAGTGGAAAACAAAAAGTACAAGTACTATCCAAAAAAGAGTCAACATCACAACAAATGGGACATGCGCTTGCTGCATGGGCTCAAGCATCTTTGGCGAGAGCAGAGAAGTATAGCAGGGATAAGAGTAAGGATAAGAGTAGGGATAGGAGTGTGGAGGCTACCTCACGTGTAACATTTGATTGTTCTCTAACTAAGTGTGTGGCTGCTCTTGAAGAGATAGAAGGCATTCCAGATGACATCTATGGAAAAACCCTGGAAAAGTTTATGAATCCTGATTGGAGGGAAATGTTTATGGCAATGTCTAAAGAGAGGAAACGTGGATGGGTACTTAGACTTTAAGGATAACACGTTACTTGAATATGTGGTGATAGTGATTGGATATGTGTTTCTCTTAGTACTTTGTTTATGATCTTTATCGTTGCGTACTTATTTCTATTTCCTGAACAATTGTATGCATTTTTTTTATGAGTTGTTTTGAATTGTTTTGAAATTGTATGACAGGTTGTAACCACATTTGATGTTGATACAAGTGATGATTCTACTTCTGATGAAAGCGGTGATGATTTTGTAGAATTTCTTATTAGTAATGTGATCTATGACTATCATCATAAATTCTTTAATAAAGGAAAGGTTCTAACATCATCATTATCTGGTCGTGAATTTGTTGCTGAAGTATTAAATGGATCTGAAACAAGTTGTTTTGATTTATTTCGGATGAAGAAGGAATGTTTTCTTAATTTTTGTAATGAATTAAGAGCGAAGAACTATCTAAGTGACTCAAGAGATGTACTTGTTGAAGAGAAGGTTGCCACTTTTTTTATTCATAATTGGGCATAATGTTCGTCATAGAGTCGCTTCAAACCGCTTCCAACATTCCACAGAAACAATCACACGTATTAAGGGCAGTGTGTCGATTGGGAAAAGAACTCATAAAACAAGAGTCCATAGAGTTGCCTGAAAGAATTAAGAATAATTCAAAATACTATCCTTGGTTCAAGGTATGCACATCATATTATCAAAACTATTTGAGTTCGGTTCAATTATATTTATTATTTTGTTATGATTCTATTTAATTGTGTTATGCTTTATAGAATTGCATAGGTGCAATAGATGGTACACATATAAGTGCATGGGTTCCTGCAGAGAAACAAATTTCATGTAGAGGTAGAAAGACAACAATTACGCAAAATGTCATGTGTGCTTGTGATTTCAACATGATGTTTACATATGTATATTCTGGGTGGGAAGGAAGTGCACATGATTCAAAAGTTTTTTTGGATGCAATTTCAAATCCAAATGCAGGATTTCATTGGCCACCTAGAGGTAAATCGTAATACCATAATAAAATTACAATGTGTCGCTAAGTTAATGAATTTAACTAGTAGAGCTAACATTTTTTTTTTTATGAAGGTTTATTTTATTTCATTGATTCTGGGTATCCATGTACTAGAGGTTTGCTTCCTCCTTATAGGGGTGAAAGATATCATGCCCAAGAATATAGATGCCAAGGTAGACAACCTAGGAGTCCCGAAGAGTTATTTAACTATAGACACTCATCTCTACGGATGACAATTGAACGTTGTTTTGGGGTGTTGAAAAATAGATTTCCTATTTTGAAGTTGATGCCTCCTTATAAACCTTCCAGACAAAGACTTATAGTGATAGCTTGTTGTACTATTCATAACTACATACGTAAGTGGAATTTACCAGATGAATTATTCAACATATGGGAAGCAATGGATCCTATGGAACTTGAGAGGGTGAATGAAGGTTCAGGCATAGAAGGAACAAGCTCTGGCGATAACTTAACTAGATTATCTGATGAAGGTGCGATTGAAATGACAATGAGTAGGAATCGTATTAGAGATAGGATGTGGGTACACCATCACAATTAGTTGGACAAATTACTATCTTTTAGATTTTATTATATACAATATTGGTGGATATTTCTTAAATACTTATGTTGTTTCGACTTAATTTTGATGTTCTTGGAGGATAATATCTATGCTAAATTTTTACATACTTTTTTCTTTAATTGAATTTTAAAAATAGTGATCAAATAATATATTTTTATGTTACAATTAAATTTGAAACTCTATTCACTTGAAATTAATCTTACTTTATAAAAAATTAAGGAAGTGAACAATAATAGACAAGTGTTTAATAAATTCTTTTAATAAAAATATATTTATTAATTATACTAAAATATTTTACTTGTATTTAAAAGTTATTAGTTGAATTTTTCTATTTTTTTTACTTTTATTATTTAATATAAAAAAAAAAC
>JBBPBT010001178.1:10521593-10538473 GCA_037974875.1 Cicer bijugum
AGATAAAAAGAAATATATATTCTACATAATTATAAAGATTAATTTCGTAATTCATCTAAGATTTATTTAAAGATTTAATTTTTCGTAAAAATCATTTTTTTTCTAATAATTATTTTTTTATATGTCCGTGTTAGAGATCAAATTCGATTAAAGGACTCAAAAATCTATGTTTCTCGAATCCTATAATACTATAATACTAATTATTTTTTAAAATGAATATTCAATTAAAATAGATATTTATTTACTAGAAAAATCAAATAAGACAAAAAAATATAAATTGTTATTCAATTTATTTTGTAGTTATTAATATTTTTTGATATATTCAAGATAAATTGTTTAAAACATTTTATTTATTTTTTATATAAAATACTTATATCCCCAGAAACACTTCATTCCTTGTCTTTTTCTTTGATATTTTCTTTGAAGACTTTGATTTTTAGGTGATATTTTTTCAGTTCTGTCCATTTGCCACTTGTCACTGAAAAAATATCATTTTATCTGATTCCTATTATATTTATAACTCTTTCTCTCTTCTCTGAGTTCTTTGCCTGATTTCAATCCAAATTAAGGAGACACTTAAAAAGTGTGATACATGGCTGCAACAAATGCTTCAATCTTTGCTTCTTCAACACAACCTTGCTTCTCTGTCACAACCTCTCCTCGTACTCATCATAGCATAACAAACACGTTTGGTTAGTTTCTCTAGAACACCATTTTTTTTAATGCACTCTCTTTACAATTGGTTATGTGAATTATGGTAAAAAAAATTTAAGTATCTAATTTTTTATAGTGAACTAATTTTTTCTTTTTTACTAAATCGTGGACTGTGTTTTATATATGTGATGTGTTGACTGGGGTTTTATTGTTGTGTGAAAGTCCTAAGCTGGAATGATAATAAATTAGTATCATTAAATTGCATAAGAACTTTAATATAGGTAAAAATATGTTCTGTTCTCACTATCAGGTAACAATTTTATTTGTTCGATACGATTAAATATATCTATTAATTTTCTTTAATCATATTTTTTTTATATTTAAAATTTAGAGTATTTATCAAATAAAAAGATCTTCAGAAGTGAATCAACTTTATTTTTTAATAAATTTTTTAGAGTTAAATTGTTATACACTGTTGGTATAAAATTTTTACATAGTGATCAAAACATTACAACTATTTATAAAGATGATTTTAAAAATAATTTTAAACATCTTTAATAATCTAACAGTTGTAATTGATCTAATAGTGTAAAAACTTTTTACCTATATAAATTAAATCCAAATTTTTATATAGGCATAATTTTCCCTTTCACATCATAACTTGAATGCCAATTATTCATCTTAATAATATTTTATGGTTAGTGAAAAGGTGTCTAAATGAAGCACTGATATTGACAATAATAATATATAAACATTAATAATAATTTTAAAAAATAAATGTGATTAAACATAGTTGTATGTATATGTCTCTTATTGATGTTCGATATTGACATGTGTTGAATTTTAACACATTTTTAATATGAAGTGTCGGTATTACATGATGTCAGATATGAACAATATTGTATTTGTATCTGATTCCGAAATAGCCGAAATTTACTTTTTGAACTAGACAAAACTTAGTCATTAGATTAATCCAACAACTGATATTTGAGTGGAGAGAGTTTTTTCATGTGTAACACACTAACTAACACTTCATGGCTTCTGATGATGCAGGGAGTAATTTTCTGAGTGTTTCATTACCAAGATGTTACTTTATGAAAGAAAGAAATGTGAAAGTTAGCCGTGTAATCAATGCTGCTGCTGCTGTTGCAACAAATCCCACTGACGAGGAAATTCAAGAGTATGAATCAATTCCAACTTAATACCAATGTTACATTTACTATTGGCAAGAATGAATTTAGGAATATTATTTGTTAAAAAAAAACGGTTAGGAGTGTAGACCCTAAAAAATGGTTACTAAGGTTCACCGTTGAGATTAATCATCAATAAAATTCTTTGTAGTACTGATATCCGACATGTGTCAGTCTCTAACACCGACACCTTTATTATATTTAATTCATTCATTTTTTAAAATTGTTATCAATATCATGTTCGGTGTTTGTGCCAATGTCTATACTTCATAGGCAACACAAGAGATACTTCGCACCACTTATAGCATAGCTAAAAAAAATACTATATAGTATTTTGATGTAATAATTAGGCTAAAATCAATATTCTATTTTTGGTTTTTAGATGCAATAATAAGCTTACAATATATGCTATTAATGTTTATAGGTACAAACTTCCTTCATGGGCTATGTTTGAACTTGGTAGGGCTTCTGTCTTCTGGAAAACCACAAATGGTCTCCCCCCTACTTCAGTAAGTATATGACAGATTTGACAGTACAGAATTAAGTCATTTTAAGTTATTAAATCAACTTTATGTAAATATTTTTATTATAAACTTTTGCAGGGTGAAAAGCTTAAACTTTTCTATAATCCAGCTGCATCTCAACTCGCACCTAATGAAGAATTTGGAGTTGCTTTTAATGGTAATTTTGTTGATGTTGTTTGGCTTTTAAAAAATGTCATTTTTAATAGCATTTTGTATGGCCAAAGATTTTGATTCGTCATAGAACAGACAGAATATATGTTACTAAAGTTCAATACATATTAAAATAGACTAAGCTTTAATATCTTTGTTATTGAAGCAGCCTATACATATAAACATTTATTATGCTATAAGTGATTAAACTGTCTTAAGTAGACTATGGAGGTTAATGTTCTGTACCTTTGTATGTTTTATTTTCTTGTCATATTTAGGAGGTTTTAATCAACCAATTATGTGTGGTGGTGAGCCAAGAGCTATGCTGAGAAAAGATAGAGGCAAAGCTGATTCCCCAATATATTCCATTCAAATATGTGTTCCTAAACATGGTAATACAGAATTTTAATTTCAAATTGTAGATTTAGGTTGAAGGTGAATTTAACAAAATCACGACGATACTATAATTTTTTTGAACTTCCGAAGTGTGACTTTTATAAAAATTACGACAGTTGATCGTGATTCTGTCAAATTCACCGTCAATGCAAACATGCAATTTTATTTTGATGACTAAATTATTTAATGTCCTCTTTTTAATTTCTCGTCTTTTGTGTAGCTTTAAACTTGATCTTCTCATTCACAAATGGAGAAGATTGGGATGGGCCATATAGATTGCAGTTTCAAGTTCCTAAGGCTTTACAGAACAAGCCAATTGAATTCTTTAATGAGGTAAATCAGCTCACCTTTTCACTTTGAATCAAATAAGAACAAAAAAATGAATTTTAAAATACACAATATAAACCATATGCAATCTTCATGACATGTCTATAAGGTGTATTTAATTTATTTCAATAAACTCTTAAGTTTAGATATGAATAAGTGTCTATTTCATAACCACTTAATTAACTTATTTTTTAAATGTACACTTCAATTGTTCAACTATTAGTGAGTAACTTGTGTCAAAGTTTCTGTAGTAAACAAGACTCATTCCTTCAACACTCATAATATTTTGTTTTGGATTTCATTGCCAAAAACTTTTGTTTAGAATGAAAAAACATGTGATTTCTAAAACAAATATGAGACCATCAAACATATATGGACCACTTTTAATTTACAATTCTATAACTTCATTAGTCTTTTCTTGTTACTATTTCTTCAAAATAAAGAATGTGAGATTGATTATTATGTTTATATTTTAAAGGACTAAAGGATCTACATGCATTCATATCTAAATTTAAACACTCAGCTCACCTTTTTTTAGATTTTTTTAGACAAACATTATTGCTTTAAAATATGAATCATCCAATGTTAAGATCGTGCAAGTGCATGCAGTCACAAGGATTGGCATAGGAAATACAAGCCCCTCTTAAACATATAAAAAAAATGAATATTTTGAATCATTTGTTGATGAATGCTATTCTTGATGTAGGGCTTGGCAGGGGAACTAAGTAAAGAAGGAGCATGTGAGAAAGCAATATTTCCAGATTCAACTACAGTTATAGCTAGATGTGCTATGGTTGGTAATTTATCAAAAGAAGGGGTAAGTTTTACATTCTTCAATGTATTTACTTTAAAAAAAAATGTTAGTCGTTAATATATTATGTCCCAATTCAACCACTACAACTGCGTCTTATAAATGATGAATGAATATATCTTTGCAGGGTGATCGGTGCGATTTAAATCTTGTTCCGGGTTGCATAGATCCTAACTCTCCCTTATATGATCCACTAGCCAATGTAGATGATGGATCATGTCCAATTGATGTGGATTCTGAGTCTGAGGATTAACATTATACTTTTACATGAATATATTCATTTCTATCAAACAAGCATGTTGTTGTAACTTGTTAGTACATAAATAAGATGATGTATAATGTAAAATGTAAATTTCACACTTAGCCATACATCTACTGATATACAAAATATATTTACAAACATTTCTAAAAATCACATCTGTGTCCATAAATATATTTATGGACGACGTAAAATTGGTGTTGTTTCGAGAAGTATATTTTTGAAATGCATGTGGGAATGAGAAAAGAAACTCCCTTACATTTTAACCCCTAAAAAATGGATCACTAAAGAATGGATTGGAGAATGTGCCTCCACTATTAGGGAAAAGGGTGAGAAAACAAATAAGACCAAGCAAAACACCCCAAGCATATCTACTTTCCCCTAAAGGAGTGATCTCATCTTTTGCAGGTATTTCTTCACCTCCCCTAAAGAAAGTTGCAAACAATCCCCAAGCCAAACATAGAACACTACCACTAAGACCACCAATACCAAGCAACAATGAAGTACCAAAAGATAACAATGTGGCAGTTCTTCTTCCAAACATGGCTTGAGCAATTCTCCCTCCTTCTAGTCTCCCACATGGCAACAAGTTCAAAGATGTCACCACCATCCCTGCACAAGGAAAACCTTGCAAAATGTAAATGGTGTAGTTTTCATATCGACTTCTTATTCGTTAAGATTAGATTTCCCTAGTGGTCTCGATGCTAACTAAACCTTACTAAATTGACTGTAACGTAACGAGTGTTCAAGCTTTAATATCAAGGCAATTTAGACATTTAAAATTTTGGATCTTATGTTCTAAAACATGTAGATTTTCATTTGCATCATTCTTATAAAAAATTGTTGGAGATTCAAGGGAGCAACATCAGAAAAATGATCAAGACTTCTAAGAGACCTTGACACCACATCTTTGTCTAAACCTTAAGATATTAAGTATATAAGTCAGGTCTCTTATATATCCTTCATTTAGATCATTCCTAGTCAATGTGCTACAAACCACTCACGCTTGAATTCGAACAAAAATGAGGGACAAAAAGACATAAATCACTAAAAATGCACCTAAAAGTCCGGCAAATGCGAGTGGATCCACAGGAACTCCAACACCTTCCACAGCATAGGGCAACACATTTCCTAGGTCATCAGTGTAAGGTCCAATGACTAATTGGATAAAAGAAAGTAAAGGGTTGTTATAGAAAAACTGAGGCCTTATGTACCTGCAAATAAAGCAATACAAAGTTATAATCAAGAGAGATTGTTGGCCATATAATTTGCTGTAATACATAGAACTCATATGGCTAATATGAAAAAACAATATCCATTAAGCATGCTTGCCATACATTTTTATTGCAATGCATGGAACTCATATAATCAATGATATATAACAAAACGCATTTAACAATTAACAATGCATTATAATCAGGTATTTTTCCGCTGTGTATCTTAGTTTCTCCTTTGAACAAAGCTGTAGTTGATCATAAGATTGTGGCCTTGGTAAACAATATTCACTTTTGGGTCTATTTGGATTGGTTTATTTGAACTTATGAGACCGTTTAAGATAGTTTATGGAAACAACTCATGATTTGTCTATAAATTGTTTTCAGCTTATTTCCATTAGCTCTCCAAGATAGCTTATGTTATGAAAATAATTTGACTTTAATTTACTTTTATTATAGAAATGGATTTTACAGTGGTACCAAAAAAACAAAGCAATAGTTTATTCATAAGCACTTATATAAAAACAGCTTATAGCTTATATGAAAACAATTTGACTTTATTTTATCTTTTGTTATAGAAAAATTTATGCATAAATAGACTTTAATAAGTTCTTATAGCATAATCGTTTAATTAAGTTGTTTATCCTAGCCATGGTGGTTAATCAAGTTTAGTTTTTTTTTCCTATTCTTTTGAACTACATAAAACAAAAAGTATTAATTAGGAAATTATAGAGCTTGAGAAGAAGGTACAATGAACAAAACTCACAATGCATTATCGCCACCATTAAAGCTTCCATCAGCCACAAATGCAGCAACAGAAAGTACTAATGAAGTCAAATATGCACTAGCAGTTCGCGCTACAGGAATATCGAAAAGAGCTTTCTTGTTCGGAAGGAGCAATTCATAATTATTCATCACACCTAAGCAACCTGTCCAATTTGATGGCACCAGAAATGAAGGGCTGAGTTTAACGCCATAACGAGCCGCGGTTAACCTGGTTGCTATCTGCACAATGAAAAAATACAACCGCAGGACAATTTATACTATGTTTGGTTCCACGTTGACTTATCTTTGCTCGTGTTCCTACACTGTATGACCGTGATGTTTAGGTGTTTGGAAACAACATTTTCCAAATAACGCGCTTAAACATCACAGACAAAGACAACTGTGTAATAGAGTTGCAAGAACAGAACAGTGTAAGCATGGTTATGTGTATTTTGACACATATACATAATATTTTCCTGAAGATTGTGTCTATTTATTAATAACTAAAGAACCAAAACATAGGAATTTGGCAACTGCCACTATATCCCTTAAGATGATACAGTACATAAATGATATTTCGACATAAATTTGACTAGAATTTCTACCAAAATTTGAATAGTTAACTCAATTCAAAATATGTTTAATTACATTCAGTAAATGGTTAATGAATATAACAAAGTGTTATCGCTCATCATTAACCATTTAGTGAGCCTAATTAACCATGTTATTGAATTGCATTAACCATCCAACTGTTGTAAAATTTTTGTGTCAAAATAACACAACTCATCGAGTAAACCACAATCCTAACATCATTTGGGATAAAATTTCAGGTTTTGGTGGAAAACTTAAGACATAAGTTACCTCAGAAACTCCAAGAATAAATAAGAAGCCACCAAATAGAGGCACAATGTTAGAAAGATAATCATCAAATGTAGCATCAGGTTTAAGGAAGAAGCCACTCATCAAAGCAACTGTTCCAAAAGTAGTAACTGCTAATGCAATTGCACTTAGATAGCCCAATGGAGTGCTCAGTTTTGTTGACTCAAATTGGAGATCCATTTCTGCTTTGGGTTGCACCATACAAACCTGAATGTATACTACTTTTAGCAATGGATCTTCACAACAATTTTTCTCTTAAAACAAGTGAAAAAAGCCAATAATTACAATATATAACACACACATTGTTAAAATGACAGAAAGGCTCTCTTTGTCGAGATCAAAGAATTAGCTTATAGCAAATAACTAATGGTGTATATCATATAATCAAAATAGAGTTGTTAGGTAACAGTCTTTCTGTCGCAAGCTTATAACATGTTTTCATTAACTTAAGTATTTGAACTTATAGTTTATAGCGTATCATTTTTCTCTCATTTTTATTTTCATTTATCTTAATTGAAAAGTTTAAATATAAACTAAAATCATCTTTTTATGTCATTTTATATTTATCAGTTACAATACTTCAATGGTTAATTTTACCAAGCATTGCAAATTCGTTGAGTATGGCTCATAGGTACTGACAAGGCAAGTATGGCTTAGGGGTTTTTGTAGCAGTTTGGACAGTAGTATTTATATATGAGCTGTAAAATTGTAAACCCTAAGTCTTTTCACTGATAATTACAAAGAATACTTCTATTTTGTAGTTGGATACGTAGAAATACTTGGCTGAACTTTGTTATCAAACATCGCATTTCATTGTTTGGGTTTTATCGTTTTTGTTCGTCTTTTGTACCTAGTTGTTGTTCTAACAAAATTCAACCTACTAAGTTATTCGTTATCTACTATCAATTAATTTATCTACTAACCTCATATGTTTTCACCTAAATTATCTATCATTTGCAACATTTTACCAAACAGAGCTTAAGATGAAATGCAAAAAACTGACCAAAGACTCAAATTCATGACAAAGTACCTGTTTGGTAATGTCATCTGTTTGTTCTTCCATGAACCATAAGACAACCTCCCTACCAGCTGCATCAGAGAGTTTCATTTCTAACTTGGGAATGACTTCATCAATTGGTCTCCTTAAATTCCCAATGAAAATGCCTCCGTCGCCAAATCTTCGAACATCCGTTGCGAAAAATGTGTCAAACCCAAAGCAACTCTTTAACTACACAAACCAAATCAGTAGCATTCAAATTCAACTCCAGCTATCACACCAACAAAGAGTGGTATACAAGCAGTTTCACTCTTAGTTTATCTCAACCATTGATTTCAGCTCAAACAATTCAAATCACACAATCACTTTTACTGCATGAAACAATCTCAACTGTCGATCTAATTCAAACAGTTGAAAGTTGTAACTACATGAGGTAGTTAAGTAGAGAATCTGATTCCTAGTTATTGTAGTAACAATTTACTGATTATTTAGTTTCTAAATCATTTAGAATATCATAAATCATTATCCTACAATAGAGTAATATGATTCATTCATAAATAATTATTTAAAGTAGTGTTCTAAAGACTAATTAGAATCAAATTTACAAAATATTTAGAACTGACTATTTAGTCAAACATATGAAGCACGAATATCGACACAAACACGAGACAAAATACTGATACATACATATCAACACTAGTAATAATTAAAAAAAAATGAATTAATTAAATGTAATCAATGTGACAGCGTTATGTCAATATCACACTTTGATATGTGTCAGGCACTGAGACACCTTTCGATCAGGTAGGTAATACTCCGGCATATGTGCAATGCAAACCACTATTGCTACAAAAATGACATATGAATTAATATTTTTATAATAAACAATTAACTACCTTATTGAGATCAAGAGCCTTGAAAGTTTCCTCAGCTTTTTGAAGCCTCTCTTTTTCCCTAATCAAATTACTACGCACCAAGTTATTAAAAATACCCATAATTGAATTATTATTAGTACTTCTTTCATTATCAAGTTCCTTTAACTTCCTATCAGTCCTCTTCTTCTCAAGCTTAATTGCAGCTTCAATTGAAGGATTCCCCATAAACTTCTTAAACTCCTCATCCGTTTTCCAATCTATTTCCTGATATTAGACATATTGGTCAGTTAGTTATACAAGTTAAGTACAATAGTTAGTTAATTAGTTACAATAGTTAGTACTAACTAACTATTAGATTTGTATAACTAACCAACTAATATATCTAATACCTGTTCTACTTTCTCTTCATGATCATTGTCGTCATCATTGTTGTCGTGGTCTTGTTTTTTTGGAGCAATAGAAACTGAAGTTGTATTGGATGAGGACTCTATTTTGGTTTGGTTTTGGTCTTTGAGGGATGAAAATGATTTGAAGTAGTTGAAGGAAGTGGTTTTGAGTTTTTTGGAAGTGTAATAATGAAGTGGTGAAATGAAATTGAAGTTTTTGTTATTTGTTATTGTGATTGTTTTGGAATTGGAGGTGTTGAAGGGAGAGTAAGAAAATACTATTGGAGAAAATGTTGCCATAAGAAATGTTTTATTTTTTGAATTTTTGAGGGAATGAAAATTATGATGAATTGAATTCAGTGAAATTATGGAAGTATAGTAGTTGTGGAGTGAGAAGGATACAAACTCTAGAAGGGTAGAGAAGCTTACGGAATTTTCAAGGCTCCAAATGTTGTCATTTTCATTTGGATTTGATGCATTTTAACTCTAACAAAAATATATTATATGTAGTTTGATAAATTTTAATCTTAAAATTTGAAATCTAACTAATGAAAATTTGAAGTATAATAGTTTCACTTAAAATTTGAAAAAACTAGAAAAAAAAATTATTGAAATATAAATTTAAAAAAAATAAGTCTATAAATTTCACTTAACTCACAAAATTTTAAAAGTTTTTTAATTTTAAAAACTTTATTTTTTAAGATCTTAATAATTATATAAAAATTATCTCTCAAATATATGAATTGAAATTAATAATTATAGAATTTATGAAATTGAAACTTGTTCTCTTCTCCGGTGTTGCTTTTGTGGTTTTTAATTTTGATATTGATGGAACGGCCTCCATCTCCTACAATGTATAAGATTGATTGGAACAATATGAGTTTTTTGTTGACTTATAATATATACGATAACTATTATAAACCAAAACAATAATTTAAATATTAGTTACTATTATAATTAAATGATAGTTACTTTTGAATTGATGCTGTTATTTTTTTAAAATATTTACTGTTGATAATTATGTATTTGATTTTATAGTTAAATAATTTAATATATTTTAACTTATATTTTATTTAAAATTTAAGAAATTAATTATACTTAATTATATTTTTTTAACACTCTCAAAATTAATTATATTTTTTAATACACTCAAAAATATATTTTTTTATTTATAATAGTGATAAAAAAAAGTATAAAAGAAGTGGATGTTAATCTTAAGAAATAATTTCCAAGTACAAACTACACTAAACAAATGGTGAAATTGGAAATTGTGAGTCATAAAAGCATAAATGTAGAACCCTTTTTTATACAAAAAAATTTAAATAAACGATATAATGTCTTCATCTATGATACTCCATTTGTTCTTGATCTTTGGTTCTTTATATGTTTTATTTTTGTTTTAAAATTTTGATTCTTTGAAAAAATTAATTAAGATATGATGAATGATCAATTTTCTTTTATACTCTTAAAAATCCATATATATTATTATATAAATTTTATTTTTACTTAATAAACAAATGAGAAAAATATTAAATCAACATAAATTTATTATTTTTTAATATGATTGTCTAATAATATAAAGATCAATGTTAGGAGATAGAGGAAGTAAGAAAAATTCATCTACATTTAAAATTATTTACATTTGTCTTTCTCCATTAAATCTCTAAATGTGACTTTGTCTTGGTTTGTCATTTTGAACATTGATCATTGCTCCATTTTAAGAGTTAGAAATAAGAAGAGATGATGAGTTTTCTTACTTGACAATTAGACTCAGACCCAATGAGTATCCGTAAAAAAATCTCATAATGGGTAGGGTAAAATCTGCATAATGGGTATGGACACGGGGACGGGTAATTACCCGCAAAATTAAGCGAATATGGGTACGGGTACTATAGTACCCGCCCCGCACCCGCACTTATATAAATATATTATTTATTTATTTATTATATTAATATTTAGTTTAATTAATTGTTTTTCTTTATATTTTAATATCTATTAATATCATTGGACCATTAGAATATTTATAATCAAATCAAAAGATAAACGTTTGCAAACTTTTTAAGAATTTGATTATGATTAATAGTTAAATAATTGTGACTTTATAACTAAGAATTATATCTTATTAATTGTGTCTTTATAATTATACTTGCAACTTATAAATTGTTTTTACTGATCTCAAATAATATTGTCGTAAGACTTGCAACTTCATAAAATATTATTATAGATATTTAAATGTGTATTGTAACGAGTGTTCACTTGAAATGTTTTGAGTTAGAAAATATTTTGGTTAATAATATTTTATGATTTAATTTATGATATTTGGATAATTTTTAATTAGGTAAATACCACATATAGTCCCTTAACTTAATTTCAGTTAACGTTTTAGTCTTTTATCTTTTTCTTTCCCCCGATTTGGTCATTTATTTTAATTTTAAGTGACAATTTGATCTTTTATGTTTTAAAATGTCAACAATTTTATCCTTATTTTATACAAAATTTCAAAAAATTCATAAAAAATTTCAAACAAAACACATAAAATTAATTATCATCCTCAATATAATGCTATTTCATCAAATTTATAACTTAAATCTTTAAAACTCATATTTTTATCTCTAACAACATCAAATAAAGAATGACAAATATGAGTTTATTTGAAGATTCGAGTTACAAATTTGATAAAGTTTATTTTATATTAAATAATATAACTAAATTTATGAGTTTTGTTTGAAAATTTTGATGAATTTTTGTAAAAAAAAGGATAACATTGTTAACATTTTAAAACAAAAAAGATTAAATTGTCACTTAAAATTAAAATAAAGGACAAAATCGGAAGAAAAAAAAGATAAAGGACTAAAACGTTAACTGAAATTAAGTTAAGGGATATTTATCGTTTTTAAATTTAATCACAAAATAATATTTATTTATCGATTTATTTTAGTTAAAGTGTGGGTAATGGGTACGAGTACGGGCACTTAGGTACTTACGGGTATTAAAGTTGATACCCAAGAGAGTACGGGCACGGCTATAAGTATTTTTTTAAACTGCGGGTATGAGTACGGGTACTATAGTACCCCATCCAAATCCTACCCATTGTCATCCCTATTCTTACTACATTTTTTTTTCATCTTCTTTTCTACGTCTTCTATTTTTCGACCTTTTTTTCGCATAAAGAGAGCCAAAATCCAAAAAGAAAAAATAATTGATTAAGCGAACATTCTTAGACATACAAGTCCGAGAGATATCTTCAAACAGGTATTTACGGAGTTCACTTGGAGGAGACACCACTACATTACAATTGAAAGGGTCTAAAGATCGGTTAAAGTTGCCAAGTCAACCGACACTTCTATTTCTCTCATAGTATGTTGGACTTAAATGTTTCACTTGAGAATCAAAAAGTGTCTAATACACCGAATCCAACTAAGACTCGTCTCATCATAATTTTGGAGTCACTTTCCACAATAAAATTAGACGGGAGAAGTCATCCCTTTGAACCATAGTCGCACCAAGATACAAATCCCACATTTCAACATAAAGAACGTCACACACACCAACCCACTTGATATACCCCTTGATTCACCTCCAGTTGAGTTGCAAAAAAGCTCTCTACACCCCAAAGGTTTATCATTGTTCTTGTAAGCGCCATTAGTACTAAGTTTGATTCATTCCATTGGAGGTGGTTTCCAAACAATTTAGGTCATCTTTCGATTATGTATATTCCAATGGAGAAAATGGGCGAAATAATTCTTAATCTCTCTAACGAAGTTCAGAATAGCCACAATAGGATTGTGTGGCCACTAGAAGTCCACCTCAAAGATGACTTTGTTTCCACATCTAAAAAAACCAGAAGATAGTCATGAAAGTGGTATGTCATCCTCTTCTTGTTGTTTGACCCGTTATTGTTAAGGTTGTTAACGATCTAGTCTTGTAACTCTAAGAGAAAAAATTTGAAAACAAATTAGAAGGAACTATGTGTAGTCATATGTGAGTTGCATATACACAGTGACATAGTCGTGAAGATTGTATATCAGTTAGCAATATTGTTCCATTAACACCAATACACAACCTCTAAATGTAATATTGAACACAATGCATACATATATGACATCTTTATTGAAGTCCAACTATTTTTTTATTTTCTTAATTATAATTATAATTATAATATACGGTATAAATTACTTCCTTCGTTCATAATCTTTGATCATTTTATATTGGAAATGATAATAATTTTAATAGAAGTTTGTTGGAAATAATGATGACATTTATGAGAGCTAATGTTGTTGTTAATTGAAAAATAAAAAAAGTCTCACATAAGAGGGATATCACACGCTAGTATGGTATATAAGGTGGAGGGACATGCGCGTCTGTTATTGTCTGGTAAAAAACCAAAGTCAAAACTGAGATTGCACATTTTTCTCTGATCTAGTTATAGATTTCTTCTATAAATAAAGGGTTATCATCAATTGAAAAAACACACTAAAAAAGTTCTATGTATCTGAGACTTTTCTTTCTTCTCACATTTTCTTACTCACTTTTTCTTTTGAGGGGTCTTAGTGTCATATTACGAGTAGTAGTCATCCGATGTGGTTGATAGTCTGTCTTGTACAATTTGGACAATGTCTCGAAACATATTAAAGAGAGCGAACTAGTCTGCGACTCAACCCAATAATATTGTCAATAGCATAAATTGTTTTTTCAAAGCTTTTCGAAACTCAAAATTATTATTTTAACTATTTTATTTTTGTCCTAAAATTTTGATTAGTTTAGAAAACTCAAAAAAAAAATATACGTTAAATATAATTTATTTTTACTTAATGAATAAAAGATTAAAAAAAAAATTACCTAAATTTATTATTTTTTTAATTTACGTGTCAAAAGTTAAAATTATTAAATATGGTGAGTAACGAATTTTTAGTTTGTCTCCTATTGTTATGTTGTTTTTCCTTCAGGTGGTGTTTCAGCTATAGAAGTTTGGGTTCCTAATTTCCACATTGGACTTTTGTTTCACTAAATAATGGACATTATTTTAGATTTCATAATTTGACTTTTTTTCAAAATTTCTATATATAGAAATGCTCTTCAATATCTGGCAAAGACAAGAACTAGACAAATTGTATTGGTATTTATTAGATGTTAGAAATTTTTATGCTCTATTTTGTCCTTTGCTAGTAATTTAATACTCCTTCCATTGATGGGTCAGGGTGATGAAAGGCAACTTCAACTCTAATTAATTAGTATCAAATTAGTCAAAATAATTAACATTAGATATTTTTATCTTAACTCTCTAGTTTTTTGAAAAAAAAAATACTCCTTCCATAGGAACAAAGTAGAAAGAAAAAAAAACATTTAAAATGTCACAATTGTCAATTTTGCTAGGTTACAAATAGAAATGAAATATTTTCATAGAGCCAATTAATTTTAAGATAAACTTTTTCTCTTTAAATCTAACAATTCTAAATGACACTTCATGGTGCAGCAGCCATAGAAAAATGTGAACAACCAACTGAACAAAATGAAATTCCTATTGAAATAGGATTAAATCAATTATTGAAATTACACATCAATAAAAAAAAAATTAAAACAACTACTACTGACTCAACTCTTTAACCTTTTTTTATTTGCTTTACAATTACAATTCAACCTATTCAAACTCATCATCTTTTTCATCAAAATATTTCACACATTGTTCATGCAACCAAATCATGTTTGGAAGCTATTTTCTTCTTGCTTTCTTCAACATATTTTCCAGCTAAAGAGTCAAACAAATAGCCAGCACCTAATCCAACAGCCAAATCAATGGTATAATGTCCTCTTGTACCTAACAACCTCACAGCTTGCAAAACATTCAAAACATCAAATGTCCATGCCAATCCCCACCTCTTCATCCTCCTCATGTCTAATGAAGCAATCACCGAACCCGCCACATGCCCCGAAAAAAACAAGAAGAACGATACATTCCCGACAGGAAAGTCCACGCCCGAACCCAAAAATTCCTATTCATTGCCAAAACAAAACAAAAACACACATTGTTAACAACATTGTTGATGAAAAAATTAAAAATTGAATCACCAATTTAGTCTTGTAATTGTAAGCGTCAAACAGTATAAGCATGGTACTAATGGAATTCAAATCCATCAAATTGAAAATAGTATGTTAAATTAGTGTGTTAGGTTCTAATGTTAATGGACTTCAAATTCATAAAATTAGCAATAGTCCGCCAAAATTAGTGTTAGATTTTGTGGTGTCTTGAATAATACATTTAAGGTCAAAAGTCACATTTTAGGTAAGAATTTGAAACATCCACATCAAGAATCAATTTTAGTGTACATTTGGATCTGCTTTCGATTTCAACAAAATTACAGTAAAAAACCACAGCAATATAGAACCAGCGTATTGAAGCTTCTAATTTCGCGATGAAAAACGCATTAAGGTACGAGAATTAGTTTGCAAAAGTTGTTCCAAACACGTGCTTATTTTAAGCGTCTAGGATCAATTTTATTTCTCACAGTGAATTACAAACATGCACTTATCGATTGATGAATTTAGTCTCCAAAGTTGTTCTTAAGATTAATGTAAAAGATGATGAGCAAAAGAAACGCGTTGAGAGTCACATTTTAGATAACATATAATCTAAAAAAAGTGTTAATAACAAAGAGACATTTTCCACCTTACAAATTGATTTTGTAAGATGTATATAGAGCATATCGAAGATTCATTGAATAACCTGCTATCAAATTATGCTTCCAACATCTAGTTTGGAGCAGATGGGGAAGCAATGAGAGTCCTACATTGGGTGGCATATGACCTATAAAAGTGTTTTATAAGTGGATGACATTTCTTATCTTACAAAATGAGTTTGTGAGGTTCAAGTAGACCCTACCTAAATTCTAAGGGTATGTTTTGATAGAGGGTTATCTTATCTTACTTATCATGTTATCTATAAAAAAATTAAACATCTCAAATATAAACCTTCAAAGTTTCTGCCCTCCAAAATCCAACCACAAACATAGCTTAAGCAAAAAAAAGCAAAAAAATGAAAAAAAAATCATTAGTAATTTAACTATCTCAATGAAATTAATACCTGAGGCAATGGGAGCTGAGTAGAGTACCCCAAAATCCCACGACAAGTAAACATGAAAAGTGTTGAAATTGTTGCTCTAGGACGTCCTTCAATTAAAAATGTCCATAAGATATAACTCGTTTGCATTGCCACAAACACCTACACATTTCAAACCATTAGTAGAAAGAAAAAAAAAATCACAAATGTTAACACCAAAAAACAAGACAAACCAAAACATCAAATTTCAATTCAAACCAACCAAATATCATAAATTAAGCAATGCAGCAAAACCATTGAAAAAAAAAAATCAAATTTTGACACAACAGAACAATGAAAATAAGGGGAAAAAAATCAAATTTGAACTTAGAAATTATCATAAATAAGCAATGCAGAAAA
>JBBPBT010001178.1:10541350-10562319 GCA_037974875.1 Cicer bijugum
ATGTATTATTGAGGTTAAATTCTTACTATATTCTACTTTTTTTTAAGGTAATTAAATTGTTTTATACTGAAAACAAAATCTTATTTTTTAAACTTTTTATGGTATTGCACAAGTTTGTGATTAGATGAAAACTTTTATTTTTGTGGCAGTAGGAGGTGATATCTTGATGATTCGATCATTTATATGTTTTGAATTTTTTTATTATATTTTAATTGATTATTTAATAAATTAAAAATAATTAAAAAAATAAAAAATTAATAGTAAAATATATTAAATTAACAAAAAAAAATACCATTAAATTGATATATTTATTTAATTGTATTATTTTTTTTCAATTTAATATATTTTATTAATAGTATTGTTAATTATTTTTAACTTTTTTAAATAATCAATTAAAATTAAAAAAAAAATTAAATATATAAACAATCGCATCTCCAAATTACAACCTCCTACTATCACAAAACAAAGAATTTATTCACTTAGTCACAAACTCTGGAAGCCATGTCTTGACGTATTTAAAAAGAATGACATTTTTATATTTTTTTTAATGTAAAATAATTTGATTACTTAAAAAAAAATAGGATATAATAATAATTTAATCTATTGTTGATATATATTAAAAACAAAATTGTTGGTATAACTAATGTGATTATTTTGTGTGTTATTATTATTAAATTACTTATTGTATATAGAAGTATCTGATGTTAATTTTTATAATTGAAATAGATTAATAGTATTAATAGAGGTAAATTTAAAAAAGAAATAATAGATATATTTAATAGTTTATATATCTATGAACAATTAAAAAATATGATTGATACTTATAATAAAATACAAAAGAAGTATTTACTTATAATTGTCAAAATATCACTAAAAGCTAACGAGATTTATATCAAGTACGTTCAATCTATTTTTAAAATTTATATTTTAATTTTTGTTTGTATTTTTTTTACTATATCGAGTAAATTCAACATACATGAAGACTCTAACCATATTTCAACCTATAACGAATCCATAGATACAAAAATTTAATATGCACTTGAAACAAAAATTCAACAATTTGGATTAATTAAAGAAGATAACAAGTCAAGAACAAAAAATTATAGACTTAAATGTCATTTTAGTCCATCAAACTTGTCAATTGTGCGATTCTAAATACCTAAATATGTTTTGATGCTCACATTTACTCCTCATTGTTTAGTCCATCATCACTCATATGTAGTTGGATTTTTCTGAAGTGCACAATATAACATACACTCTTTAGCAATACAAAAAGGAGTTTCTACATAAGTATATGCCTTGCTGAATTTTAAAGGAACGTGGATATTAGAAGATCCTCTTCTCTTCTTGGACTTTATCCATACATGTGATTTATCTCACTTTAAATCTTAATTTTAATAGCTTTATACATGTTTTTGGTCTATGTAAATATATGTCATTTTGATTTTAATACTCATAATTTTTATTTATTTATATCCTTGTAATTTCAATCTTTTTAAAAAAAAAACAACAACTTTATTTGTATTTTTTAATTAAAAAATATTAATATTAAGAGTAAACTTTATTAAAAATGTTTATTCTATCATATCTCCAAAAGTATCACATGATTAATTTGGCATCCCAACTATATTGTCACTCCAAGTCAATCATCTACAATTTGCATCACTCTAAAATGTTATTAAAAATAAAACAAAATACAAAATTCTTGGGGGCTATATCAAAATCCAAAAAGCAATCCTAATTGATACAAACTATTGCCTTGTTAACAATCTTACCATAGAAATCCATTGGGATAAAATCTACAAAATTTAGGTGAATTTATATTCAAGAAGAGCAATTGTACTTCTATTGAAAACATCTACAAAATTTAGGTGAATCTATATTCAAGAAGAGCAATCATACTTCTATTGAAAACATCTAAAATATTAGAAATAAAAGTGTTCCACCAATTAGTGTTAACAATATGAAGTTCCAAATTAACAATTTTGTTAGCACATTAATTACCCTATCTAAATATATGAGAGATAATAAATCTCATTTTTTTTAACCATCAAAAGACAATTAAACCATCTATTTCTAATATATCAAGGAACAAGACTATATTCTTGAAAGTCAAAATTTTCAATTGAGAGTCAAATTCAACCCATAGAAAGTGCCACCCATTCTTTTATGTTGTTTCAATAGCAACTATAATCGTTGTAAGCACAATATGAAGCAGAGCCGTAATCACCAAATTTACGGCAAAACAAACTAGGGAAGCAACAAAATTGTCCCTAAATAATATGTGAGAATGCCAAATCACTTTTTTGATGATAAGCGGCTTAAAAGGGTGAGTTTTAACTTGAAATGACTTAATAAATAATTTGAAATTTTCAAATAGAATTAAGGATTGTGTTAGAAGTGTGGTTATCAAATAATGATGCACTGACAACAATTATGTTGACGATAATATGAAAATGAAGGTTCTTGCCATTAAAATAGACTTGATTCTTGCAATACCAAATACTATCAATAGTAAAGATGATGTTGGTCAAAATAACATTTTTGCACTAATGAGATTATTATTGGTCACAAATTACCAAAAGTTGTTGAACTGAACTGATATCAATTTGAAATAGAACTTAGCCAAAACCAAATCCTTGTAGAAAATGTACAAGATAGAAAAGATGGGTGTTAGTCTCCGCTCCATAGTGACAAATTTAACATCGTAAAACAATTTGACAACCATAAGATACTACGGAATGCTATTATGTCAAATGAATTCGGCCTAAGGAATTTGTTGGTCCAAAGGTTTGAAGAATAAATAAGCATCTTTAAAGCTTAAAACTCTAGTATTGTTCAATTTTCAAACTAGGTGATCCTCACAATCAAAATTAGAAATAATAACATTGGCCAGCAAGATAACCAACTTTGAGTAAGTATTTAAGATAACATAAAGAATTTTTCAATGACCATCTTAAATGAAATAATTGACAATGACATACATATGAGATTGCATATCCTCATCAATGCTAAAAATTAAAATTAAAGAATCCTCAAATCAAGTGTCAACTCATAAGTTAATACTATCACCCTTAACAAGTTGTCATTTGCTACTCTCACATACAGTAGGTGACTTAACTTTAAGTGCAATCCAAATTGATGAATCAATGTGATATTTAATATGCTCATGCCTTCTAAAGAGACCACCTCAAAAAAGAATAACCTAATACTTATTATAAGTAATTAAGTCTCAAACAAATTTAATAAAGAAAAACATTATTAATGTCACTCGAAGACTTAATACCTTCGCTAAAAGGATGACAAATTTTATTAAAAAGATAAAAAAAACTTTTATGAATTCATAGATGAAAACAAGAGGGAGTCCACTTCGTCATAAAACAATTAGAGATACTATATACCATCTTGCCATGAATTTCCATTTATCAATGCATTAATAAATATTTTAATGTGTTTTTTCTTTTGTTGAAAATGTCACACAATTCAAACATCTTGATTCTTGATAAATGAGAAAAAAGCTTAATTATTACAAACTCTTGCAACATAAAAAATATTTCACATATGGCGTCTCATCATCCCTCTAGTAACAATTTCAAATTTTGATTTTGTTCACCTTTCTAGGAGTCGTTTCGTTGCAAAAAAAAAAAATGCTTTTGATTATGACATTAGTTCGTGAATATATAGTTAAAATAATTGTTTATTGTTGGTGCTTTTTATATTATCATATATGTGTATTACGATTTTGACTTCAAGATTAGGTGTGCTATTATAGTAAAAACAGAGAAAATGATTATTTAAAGATAATTTTAAAATCTGGATAATTCTTGAGAATTTTATTGAGTACAACTTTAAAGGGTCCTATCAGTTGTGACACAGTCGGATTTATGCTCACTTTTGAAATAATTACAGGGTGTCACTTCCAATTTAAGTTAGATAAAAGATATTATTGGAGAAAACTCAAATCTCATATTAAATTGAATAGAATTTGAAATAAATTTATACAAAAATATATTTTATCTTATAAGCCACTTTTGTATGGATGATCTAAACCCAATATCACCATGCCAAATTACTTTTTCGTAGCATACATAACATAGCGTTTATATTATAAACGAATCTTATTATTTTTTTTAGTCAATGTTGTAATTTTTCAATATTATTTAAATTTGATTAGTTGTTTCAACTCAAATTCGTTTGTTGTTTCAACTCCAACTCGATTGTCTCCACTATTTCAAACTTGATTACCTCCGTATGTTCACATTCGCGCTTGATTACCTCCACCGTTTCAAACTCGATTGCCTATGTACCGTTTACATTCAAGTTTGATTGCCTATGTATCGTTCACATTCAAGTTCAATTGCCTCCGCTGTTCTCAGATTCAACTTCGATCGCCACTATCAACCTAATTGCGTTTGTCAACCTCTTCACCTCGATCGCCAACAATTGCTTCTTTTCCTGAACAACTCACTACTATAACAATCTAAAGTATCTTTTCATTTGTTTACTTCTATGTTTGTTCATGTTGTTGGACAATCTCCTATTTGTTTGACATATATGTTTTTTTGGTTTAATACTATTATTATTATTATTATTGTTAGGTTTAAGGCAAAAAAATGGTTGATAGTGTTTCAACAAGTGTACTGAATCGTTGCAAGTAATAACAAAACGGTAGTACCGAGTGTCGAACTCAAGGATTGCGTTTTACTATTGAATTTTATTTAATTACTAAAATTGAACAAAAGGTTCCCAAGTTGATTGAAATGATATTTGAAATTAACAACAGTAATAAAATTGATCTTTTAGAATGAGAAAAATGTCAGGGATGAGTTTCACTTTGAATCCAACATTGGTGTCTAATTTGATCATAGTTACTGAATTCCTTTATTGAATTATTACCGAATTCTCTTTATTATTCTTGCCCTAATGTCTTAGTGACAAAACCTTTAATTCCAAAGTAACCCCTAATTCTTTAGTAGATTTAATATTAGAATTAAGCATTAGCGTATAGAAATTCTCTTGTAAATTATTGCTTTGCAACTAATTAAATTGGTTTCATGACCTGCATCTATCCCTAGACTACAAATTCATGAATTTCTCATCTCAAGCATTCGTGAAATCCACTTCCGTTTCAAAATACAAATCATAGAACATTTTAATGTTGATCAAGCAATAAAAAGCATTAAGCATAGAGATGAGAAAAATAATTCAATAAACTCATTCATATAACTAGAAATCAAATCAGAAAAATAAGAGTTTCATTTGGTTACACTCATCCCTAACAAATAGGTTTTAGTTACTATGGCAGAGATACAAAAGATAAGGATTAAATAAGAATTACAAGAATGATTCATGGATGATTCTTGATAAAACTGCTTCAATGGCGTTAGAAACGGCCGTCTTTGAGTTTCTATGCTAAGGCACAAGTCTCCCAATTACTTCCCAAGAGTCAAAAAGATCCCTAAACAGTAAAAAAAATTGTGTTTTTATGAATACTGATGCGCGTCACGCGCCCCAGACGCATTCTTAGCGCTCTGGGCGCGTATTGACAGTACTGAATGGTTGGAAATGTGCTTCAGGCGCGCTCCAGGCGCACAACATCTGCTATCTGATGTATTTTGCGTTTTTCTCATATTTAGAATCTGAATTTGGTTCCGGTGTCTTCGTGAAAGTTATAGATATGGATCTTAGCTTTCATTAGCACTTGGTTTGACTCCAATAGGACAACTACAACTCCAGATATGGCTGCAATACTCCACAAAGGTCATGTTGATTTCTCACCAAAATTCAGCACTGCACTAAAACAAAGTAACAACGCAAAACTACGAAAAATCTCTACTTAATTAAGCAAATAAGAACAAAAACATTTCATTAAATCAAATAACTAAAATCAACAAAATATATCAAATAACTCATTAAATTAACTAATGATTAAAGATAAATAAGACTAAAATCAATAATAATTATGCATATGATGAAGAGTCATCAGTGGTGTCTCCAATTGATAGTTTAAAATATGGTTTAATGTTGTTGTTGTTTTATTATTACGTTAGATAACATGTTGAATTATTATTATTATTATTAGTATTATTATTATGTTAAATAACATGTTGCTCTTATACTTTTAGAAATGAAGAACAACTTCGGATAAAAAAATTTAAAAAATTATTTGATATATCATCATTTTCTAAGGCGAAAGGTACACACCCCAAAAGTGTTTGTGAAATTGCTTAAGATGGTGAAATATTAAGCAAACGTGATAGTTTGGGAAATTAGAAAATGTGTCATGTTCGTGATGATATAAAAATGATAATGATGATAGTGATGATGATCTGGGTGAGGTGAGTGAAAATCATGGCAATGAACAATTGAAAGACAATGACAGTTTTGATTTCGTGATTTGAACTTTGAGTGAATGTTATAAAAGCTACTACTTACAAAAGTGTTATTTACAATAACAAAATAATAAAAATAAATTTTAGATAAATCTCCAATATTCATTACGTCAAAAATGATATTTAATAGCGCTCTTTTTACAACGCTTGCTAAATACAAGCGCTGTTGTAAATATATTTTAAAAATAACGGAGCCATTTACATCGTGTTTTTGACAAGCGCTGTTGTAGGGTCATATAGCGTTTGCGCATAATGTTATAAGTCTTTTACAGCACTTTTCGCACAAGCACTGTAAAATGAAGCGATTTTGCGTATTATTTTACAGCGCTTTTTTCACAAGCGCTGTAAAATACATGCGCTTTCAAATAATTGAACTACCTATTACAGCGCTTTTGTCACAAGCGCTGTAAAATACATGCGCTTTCAAATAATTGAACTACCTATTACAGCGCTTTTTTTACAAGCGTTGTAAAATACATGCGCTTTCAATCAATTTAACTACCTATTACAACGCTTTTTTTTACAAGCATTATAAAATACACGCGCTTTCAATCAATTTAACTACCTATTACAACGCTTTTTTTACAAGCGCTGTAAAATACACGCGCTTTCAAATAAATATCATTTACTTTTAATTAAATAAAAATAAAATTAAAACAAATTTACGAACCCTCATGACCTCTACTCTGAGAACCCTCATATCCTCTATATATTGTGCGATCATCTACGTTGTCTTAGATATTTTTTAATTTGTTTTTGTCAAAAAATATTTAGTTTTTTAATAATTGAAAACTAAAAATTGTTATATATATATTAAATCTCTTTTTTTTGAAATTTGTTGATCTGTTCTGTTTTGAAATCTTTTCTATTTTGAAATTGTTATTAGATATGTTGATATTGGTTTCTTTTTGAAACTTGTTGATATATTTTGAAAGCTTATTATTTTTATAACTGCATTTATATAGGTCATATAATATGGATAGAAAATGGATGTCTGCCAATCGATATCAAAAGAGTATGAAATTGGAGTGAAGGAGTTTGTTGAGTTTGCAGTGAAGAATGCAAAAGATCCAAATAGAGTCGTTTGTCCTTGTTTAAAATGTTGTTTTGGAAAACGCGTTAGAGAAGATGAATTAGAAGGACATTTAGTATGTAATGGAATTGATCAAAGCTACACATGTTGGATAAGACATGGTGAGAAAAAAAAAGGAAACATTAATTTTGAGAATAGTTCGACATATGCTTCAACTGACTTCGATACAGATACATATGAGCCGGACCGAGTTGATGAGATCGCAAAAGCAGTTGAAGATGATCTTCGAGATTGTCCTAAAATGTTTGAAAGTTTGTTGAGTGATGCAGAGAAAGAATTATATAATGGTTGTACTAAATTCACAAGACTGTCGGCAATATTAAAGTTGTACAACTTAAAAGCAAGTAATTGATGGTTTGATAAAAGCTTCACAGAATTATTAACACTCATAAAAGATATGTTGCCAGATGATAATGAACTTCCCAGTCGAACCTACTAGGCTAAACGAATTTTGTGTTCTATTGGCATGAGTCACGAAAGGATTAATGCGTGTCCTAACGATTGCATTTTATTTCGAAACGAATATGAACTACTTAAGGCGTGTCCGAAATGCAATGTCTCTCGATATAAGAAGAAAAAATATACTCCAGCAAAAGTCATGTGGTATTTTCCTATAATACCAAGATTTAGGAGCATGTATCGCAATGAAGAAGATTCAAAACACTTGACATGGCATGCAGATGAAAGAATTAGAGATGAAATGTTTCGACACCCTGCAGATTCCCCACAATGGGCAAAAATTGATCACGAGTATCCTGAACTCGGGATAGAGTCAAGAAATCTAAGACTTGCACTTTCTATTGATGGAATGAATCCACATGGTCTTCAAAGCATCTCACATAGCACGTGGCCTGTGATTTTGGTAATATATAACCTACCTCCATGGTTATGTATGAAGCGTAAGTTTATGATGTTGTCTCTGTTAATTTATGGACCCAAACAATCGGGGAATGATATCGACGTATACTTGACTCCTTTAATTGAAGATTTAAAACGTGTGTGGGAGACATGTGTGGAAGTTTATGATGGGTATAAGAAAGAATGTTTCAATTTGAGGGCTATGTTGTTCGGCACAATTAATGATTTTCCAGCATATGGTAATTTATCAGGATATAGCATTAAAGGTCAGTGTGCATGTCCTATATGTGAAAAGAATACAAATTGGATGCGGTTGAAACATTGTAAGAAGAATGTGTTTCTTGGACATCGTATTTTTACCTTATAGTCATCAGTATCGTGGATGGAGAAATGCATTCAATGGAAAATCAGAGGAAGGTAAAGCTCATTTAGCACCGACTGGATATCAAATACTTGAAAAAGTACAAGGTTTGACCAATAAATTTGGCAAACCTTTTGCGGGGGAGCTGGTCAAAACTGGGTGGAAGAAAAAGTCAATTTTCTTTGAATTGTCATATTGGAAGTCATTTTATATAAGACATTTCCTCGATGTGATGCATATTGTAAAAAATGTATTTGATAGTGTTATTGGTACGTTACTCAATGTTCTAGGAAAGTCTAAAGAAGACATCAACGCAAGATTGGACTTGGTCGATATGGGAATAAGAAATGAATTGGCTCCCGTAAAGAAAGGAAATCGCACATATCTACCTCCAGCCGCTCATACTCTATCTAGAAAGGAAAAAATTGTTTTATGTAAATTTCTACACGAAGTTAAAGTTCCAAAAGGATACTCTTCACATATTAAAAATTTGGTTTGTATGAAAGACCTCAAGTTAAAAGGTTTGAAGACCCATGATTGTCATATTCTAATGGAGCATTTTCTAACATGATTTTCTTCAAATACCTTGTACGCATCATGGGAATCCCCAAAAACACATTGTTAACAAAAACATCAGACTCAAACCCATTTTTCGCAACATGGCAATGAACCTGAAGACCAAGTTTCGGACCACTTATCGACGAATTAGCACACGATTTAAGAAGGAAAGGGAATGTAAAGAGAGAAAAAAGGGTGTTGAGGTGGAGATTGAATTGTGAGAGAGTAAAAGGAGAAGAGTTTAGTGAAGAGGAAGAGATTTTGGTGGTGACTAGTTACTACTATGTGGGTTTTGCAGGATGATAACAATGTTTTTAACCATTCATTGTTTTGCATGTTTTTAATGTCATCCCATATGGAACCCAAATAAACCAAACACAAAAATAACATAATAAAACAATGAGGCCTTTTTACAGCGCTTATTTGAAAAGCGCTGTAAAAGGCTTTAAAAAAACATTCATATAACATAATAAAACAAGGAGGTCTTTTACAGCGCTTGTTCAAATAAGTGTTGTAAAAGACCATTTTAAAAATAAAATAAAGAGACATTTTACAACGCTTATTTGAAAAAGTGTTGTAAAAGGCTTTAAAAAAAATATTCATATAACATAATAAAACACGGATGTCTTTTACAGTGCTTGTTGGGAAAAGCGTTGTAAAAAAGCCTTTTAAAAAATTAAATAAGGATGCCTTTTAGAGCGCTTTTCAAACAAGCGCTGTAAAAGGCTTAGGCCTTTTAGAGCGCTTTTTGAACAAGCACTGTAAAAGGCTTATAAAAAATGTTGTTAAAGGGTTTTATATATAACAATAACCGCTTCAGTTTCCTCTTCATTACGTAAACTTCACTATCATCTCAACCTTCATCGTTCTTCTCTTCTTTTGCAAACCCTATCATCCTGTCCATTACGAACCTTATTTCCACGATAATCTCCTTCATTTCAAACCTTATTTCCATCCAAGATCATCTCTCCCATTGCACACAATATATTTTCATTGAAATACGTAACCCTCATTACGTATTTCTTCAAACCGTATTTCTATGAACCATATTTCTGTGAACTTTCTGCGAACCCTCTTTTCTTTGCATTTCGTCTTTCTTCGAACCCTCATTATTCAGGTATTGATGTTATTAATTTTTTGTAATCATTAAAATGCATGTTGAGCTTGTTTACGATATACTGAGACTGATATGCACTTAGAATAATGCATGATGCATGTTGAGCTTGTTGATGTTATACTAAACTGCATGTTGAACTTGTTGTAGTTAAATGGATACAAACAAAGATTTAGAATGTCAAAAGAAAGAAGTCGACACCACAAAGACTTATAAAAATGAAGTCAAACGTGGTGCATCTATAATGCAAAAAGTCCTTAAAGCAAGGAGCAATGACATCATGTTAGAGGTTATACTATACTATACTCTGTTTGTTGTGTATTTTTTATCTTTTTTTAATAGCATGTACTTACTATATGAGTTTATTAGGTTGGCTGGAATGAGAGTGGTCAGCCAATTGACCCCAACAGCTCAATGTTTGTAAGTTACATTAGGGCTGTTGTTCGACAAAATATCCCAATTACAATTGATGATTGGAGAGATAAGACGTTGAAGGATGCTAAAGATATAATATGGAATGACATTCAAGTAACTTTTTTGATCCACTCTTTTGTCATTTATAATTTTTTTCATTGAAATACTTTACTTATAATTTTTTTCATTGTAGATTAGTTTTGTTCTTGATGAGGGACGAAAGAGTTATGTTTTGAGAGTTGCTGGGAAAATCCATCGGGGATTTAGATCTCATCTCTCAAATTTCTATCTAAAAGATAGAGAAGGAAATACAAAAGGTGAAGCTCCAAAAATATATAAACATTATATATCAAATGATGAATGGAGTGTGTTTGTATCCAAACGTTCGGACCCCACATTTGTCGTAAGTGATTAATTTATTAGCATTTGTGTTTTATTATTCATATTTGTAGCGTATTTTAAATTTTTACACAATTGCTATTTTTTTATATAGAATATTAGTAAGGCACATCGCGAAAGGGCAAGCAATCCAACCCACCCATACAAAAAATCACGTATAGGATATGCACGCCTTGATCAACAACTTGTAAGTAATTAAACATCACTTTTATATAATAAAGTAATTTGTATTATAAACTATAGTGTGTAACTAATTTGTATTATTTTGTTTATGATCTTAACGAATAGCGAAAAGACACCCGATCAGATCAACCGTTGGGTTGTCATATATTATGGAAAGAAGCCCATGTTAATACAGACGGAGTGGTTGACAATGAAAATGTCCAAAAAGTAGTAGAACTTTGTGTAAGTATATTATCACTTTAATATTTTTTAATATTGTATTTTATCACTTGAATACTTTTTAATATTATATTTTAAAAATGCTATTGAACTTATCTTTTTAATCCTACATGTATTTTAGGAGATAATTGAACAAAGTTCTGAAAATCAAGAGGGCAACAAGGATACTTGCAGGGACATTCTGGGTAAAGTGTTTAATGTCCCTGAGTATTCTGGTCGGGTTAGGGGGAAAGGATTTGACGTAACTCCCAAAAGCTATTTTTCTCAAGAGAAGCGCCAAAAACCTTCCAACGAGAAAGTATTAGAGAAGCTCAAAATCCTTACAGAGCAAGTGACACTTTTGGTGAATACGAACAAAGACAAGCGACTCCCAGATCAACTCCCGGATCAACTCCAACATGAAATACAAATGGAGAGTGAAACCGCGAGTCGGCGGTACATATGTGGGGCGAACCGACAGCGGTAGTAACAAAAGAGTTTAAAATCTAATGCACAAGAAAAAAAAAATAGAGATAATGAATCACGAATTTGATAAATAAGTAGACAATTATACAACAATCGACTTGATCCTTAATAAACTTGATTGTTAAACTAAAAAAAGAATTTCTTGTTTATATCATACGTGCATAGAATAGTAAAAACAACAACTCTATAACAACAATAATGTCAAAAAAATAGAAGATGAGGAAAAAAGGAAAAAAAGGGTTTACCGCACTAGAGAAATTTTTTATTAGCCCTGGATTCCAACCTTTTTCTCTCCTTTTCTCCTCCCCACTTCAATTTCCTTGTCCTCTTATTTATAGTTAGAAATTAGGTTTAATTTTTTTTTGGAAGACAATAATTCTCATTAATGATCATTAAGGTTATTCTTAACATTTTCAAAAACCTACCATAATCACTTAAGGTATGATTTTTTTAAACCCTTTTTAGAAACAATAAATTAAATCAGAATTAATATCTTTTTTTAAAAACTTAACGAAAAGTCAAGAATATGCTTAATATTTATTATTATATTTTTTCCTTCAAATAAAAAAGGAAGAGTTGACAAAATTAGATGTCAACAGCCTAATTGTTTATTTATATTATTATTTTTATCATTATTTATTTTTTTAATTATATATTTATTATATTTCATAAAAACTTTAAAAGTGGCGGACAAAATTAGGTGTCTACAAATTGCTTAACCAAATTTTTGTTGTTGTAGGGCACAATGAGTGCTATTTGCAATTAATGCGGTCTCTAAAGTTTTATACTATTTGGATCCCTTGCATGACAATTACAACAATCACTCTGAAATAAAGACGATGTTCGACACGTAAGTAATATTCATTTATTTCTTACATATATATATAAATAATGTGTTTGTTCATGCTATAATAATCACATTTATTCATTCGACAGTGTCTTACAAGTTTTTCGAGCTCAAAGAGGTGCTACAGTGTCAAAGCAAAAGTCAAATAACATCACATGGATCCCAATAAAGGTTTGAAATATATGCCTTTAAATTTTCATTTACAATTATATGCCTTTACGATTAATGCACAAATATTTTATTAACTTATATGTTTTATTTTACAGTGCCCTCATCAAACAAACATCGAATGTGGGTATTACGTATTGAGATTCATGAAGGAGATTGTTGACAAGAATAAATCTATTATCCCAGAAACGGTACGGTATTTTCATTATATGATTTTCATATATAAATTATCTATATATTTGATACTAACTTAATATAATATGTTCAATTTTATATTGCAGTACTTTGACAATTCCAGTCCATCATATTCTGAGAAAGATCTAATGGAATTAAAGGAAGACTGGTGTCAGTATGTGCTTGAAATGAAAATTATTTGATTTTCTGGGAAATGGCATGTGCATATTCTGTATATTTTGTTAGTTATTATATGTATGTGATCATATGACACAATATATGAACATGCATATGAATATGTAGTTAATTAGGTTATAAATTAAGTTCAATGTATATGTAGTAAATTAGGTTGTTAATTACAGAGTTACAGAGTTACATATATGTTAATTAAGTTACAGAGTTCTGTTTTTTGTCTACTGATTGTGTGAACTGCTTATGGTATTTGAATATGTTTTGTTGTTGTGTGAACTGATTATGAACTGATTCTGGATCAAAATAATTTTGGATAAAAAAATAAAAGATAGCGCTTTCTAAAAAAAAATGTCATAAAAAGCTAAAAAACACTTTTCAAAAATTTAATTTACAACGTTTTAAAAAAAAAAAAAAACACATTTTACAGCGCTTTTTTGAAAAAGCGTTCTACAATGTGCATTGGGTGGATATTTTACAGGGCTTTTTTGAACAAGCACTGTAAAATATGCACCTATAATTCATATTTGGGCGTACATTTTACAGCGCTTTTTCAAAAAAGCGCTGTAAAATATACACCCAAAAGCGCTGTAAAATGCAGACCCATAATTCATATATTTGGTGTGCATTTTACAACTAGAGGCGGAGCTTCTTTGTGACAGGGGGGGCCACGGCCACCCAAAAAAAAAAATTATAAGTACAATGACTAATATGCCCATATTAAAATTAAATAATTACAAAAATACCTAAACCTAATTTTATTTTCTCTTTCTTCCCTCCACCTTCCTCTCTCCCTCTCTCCCTCTTGCAGTCAGAATTCCGGCTAGCCTTCCTCTCCGTCCCCAATCGTCAGTCGTCTTGCTCGCTCGCGGCGGCCTTCCTCTCGCTCGCGGCGGCCTTCCTCTCGCTCGCAGCGGCCTTCCTCTCGTCTTGGAGTTTGGAATTCTGATTTTATGGTAAGGTGTTTGGAGCTTTGTTCTAATATTGTTTGGAGCTGTTTGGAATTCTGAATTTGGAGCTTTGTTATGTTATTGTTGAGTTTGAAATTCTGAAATTTAAAGCATAAATTTTGTTATGTTATTGTTGAGATTTTTTGTCACACATAAGGTGTTTGATTTTAAGTCAATATAAAGTGTTTGAGTTTTTTTGTCGCACATAAGGTGTTTGATTTTATGTTCATATAAAGTGTTTGAGTTTTTTTGTTGCATTGTGGCATTAGGGACCCTTTTCAATCCCTCCTCTCTATTATAAATAGACATGTGAATGGACATCTCAAACACTTTATATGAACATAATTTCGACGATGAATGAATGAGTATCAAAAGTTCGATTTATTGGCGTTGGATGAACAAAATTTCGACGATGACATACCCTTATGAAGGACTATTGATGAATGAGTATCAAACAAATGATGCTTTTGGATCAAATGATGGTAAACCTGTTACTGGTTTTGATATTTTGAGAAGTCTTCATATTGGTACTGAGTGATGAGATTAAGAAAAGGAATAATGTGCTTATAATGTTAGGTTGGGCTGTTTTATATAGGATTTTATTTTATTCTATTCTTCGTTTTGCATCAAAAAATCAAAGGTCGTAGTAGACTTTGTGTGTGTGATAAAGTTAAACAATTTTATTTGTTTTGTATACTGCAAACATATTGTTTGAATGATATTTGTAGCTTCAATGTATTGTATTTTGCAACATGGTTTATGAATTGCATGGACATTGTATTGTACCTTTTTCACAATAAATCAAATCAAGGGATATGGTGGTTTCTTCACATGATTGTTCTGTATCAGCCTATGATTCTTCAAATGATTTTCTGATTAAATTATGAAAATCTTACTATAGTTGAGTTTTCAATTAACATTATTTTGAAGTAGAATTTCATTTTGATCTAGTCAATGACTCAATTTATGTATCTTCAAGTGTATTATTTTCAAGTTTTTAGCACCTCAAGATATAGTTTTGAAAAGCAATTCATTATCTACATTTCATTTCATGGTGTTGTTGAGATGTCCATTCACATGTCTATTTATAATATATTAAAATATATAATTATTGGTCCGAGTTGTAATTTCGCTCTTTTTTAGTCTTTTTATCTTCATGTTTTATTAGATCAATTCTTTTTCCTTTTTTTGTTGAATATAAGATGTGTTATGTTTATTATATTGATTGATTTAGATAAGTTTGTGAGAATGAAAAAAAGTAAAAGAATTGATTCTTTTTTCAAGAGGAAAATTTGTGAGATTGAAAGAGATGAAGAAATTATAACTTCTACATCAGAAACTATCTCTGAGAATCCAAGAATTGAAGAAAATGAGAATCATCTTTCCAAGGTTCATAGAGTTTTCGAAGATGACTTTGAGAAATATTTAGAACGTGACCCCGGAAAGCGTCCTCAAATTTGGCAATATCCACCAAATAAATTGGATGCAATATGAAGAGCTTATCTAAAATTTGGTCCTTATCAAATAAATTTAGAAGAATATCCTTTATCTGGCAATGAGGTTCATCCAAGACGGTTTCAATATGCTTGGTTTAACATATTTTCTTCATGGCTTGAATATTCATCTTCTAAAGATGCTGCATATTGTTTACCATGCTATCTATTTAGCAAAAGACCAAGTGGACGTCCTGGATCAGATGTATTCATTGGTACAGGTTTTAGAAACTGGAAGAAAGTTAAAAATGGAAAATATTGCGCCTTTCTCAAACACATAGGGATAGATCCTTGCTCACCACACAACAATGCAATGAAAGCTTGTCTAGACTTGTTGAATCAGGACGGACATATTAGGAATACTTTTCAAGTGCAAAGCTCAGAACAAATTTTGAAGAATCGAATACGTCTCAAGACATCAATTGACACTGTTCGTTGGTTAACACTTCAAGCTTGTGCTTTTAGGGGACATGATGAAACTAGCGAGTCAAAAAATCAAGGCAATTTTCTTCAATTGATAAAACTCTTGGCAACTTACAATGATGAAGTTGCGAAAGTTGTGTTGGAAAATGCTCCATATAATTCTAAATATACTTCACATCAAATTCAGAAAGAGCTTTTGCATATTCTTTCTAGTAGGGTGAGAAAACATATTTGTGAAGAAATTGGTGATTCCAAATTTTGCATCGTTGTAGATGAAGCTCATGATGAATCAAAAAGGGAACAAATGTCTCTTGTGTTAAGATTTGTTGACAAAGTTGGTTTAATAAAAGAGCGATTTTTTTTTGTGGCACATGTTAAAGACACTACAGCTTTAACTCTGAAAGAAGAAGTATGTGATATACTTTCTCGACATAATCTTGATGTTTCTAACATGCGTGGTCAAGGGTATGATGGTGCTAGTAATATGAGAGGAGAATGGAACGGTTTACAAGCACTATTTATGAAAGATTGTCCTTATGCTTACTATGTTCATTGTTTTGCTCATCGATCGCAACTTGCTTTGGTTAGTGCATCAAGAGAAGTTGTTCCAATTCATAAATTTTTTGAGAAGCTCACTTTTGTTGTTAATGTTGTTTGTTCTTCTACTAAGCGTCATGATGAGTTACAAGCTGCTCAATTAGAGGAAATTTCACATTTGCTAGAAATTGATGAAATTGTAACTGGTAAAGGTTTAAATCAAATTGGTACTTTGAAACGAGCTGGGGATACTCGTTGGGGATCACATTTCTCTTCTATTTGTAGCTTGATAAATATGTATGAGGCAACTTGTATTGTTTTAAAAAAAATTGCAAATGAAAGAGCAAGTTATTCTACATGTGGTGATGCTGATAGTGCTTATAATTATTTGAAGACGTTTGATTTTATATTTATCTTGCATTTGATGAAAGAAATAATGGGGATAACTGAAATACTTTGCCAAGCCTTACAACAACAATCTCAGGATATAGTTAATGCCATGTGTTTGGTTGGAACAACAAAGTGTCTTATACAAGCATTGAGAGAAGATGGTTGGGATAAATTATTTACTGAAGTGAAGACTTTTTGTGAAAAACATGATATTGAAATTCCTAATCTCAACGATGTTCATTCAACAACAAAATTTGGACGCTCTCGTCTTCAACAAGGTCAGGTTACAATAGAGCATTATTTTAGAGTTGAAATATTTTTTACTTCCATTGATCAACAATTAGAAGAGTTGAATAACAGATTTAGTGAGCAAGCAATGGATTTGTTAACTCTAAGTTGTGCTTTGACTCCTAAGGATAATTATAAAGCTTTTAACATTGAAAAAATTTGCACTCTAGTTGAAAAATATTACCCTGTGGATTTCAACATGCAAGAGAAGATTAATTTGAAATTTCAACTCCAACATTTCTTGGTTGATGCTCGTCAAGATTTAAATTTGAAGAATTTATCAACTATCCAAGAATTGTGCTCATGTTTGGTTGCAACTGAAAAGACGCAAAATTTCTACTTGATTGATAGATTACTTCGTCTTATCATGACTCTTCCGGTTTCTACTGCCACAACTGAAAGATCTTTTTCAGCAATGAAAATTATTAAATCAAGGTTAAGAAATAAGATGGAAGACGACTTTTTGGCAGATAGCATGACAGTTTACATAGAAAGAGAAATTGCTGCAAGTATCAGTTGAGTCTATTATTGATGATTTCAAGTTAATTAAAGAGCGTAGAGCATTATTTTAAGGTATTTTTAAGTCATATAGTTAAATTATTTGATACTTTATTTTGTGTTTATTACAACTTAATTATTTACTATATAATATTATTTATATATTTAATTTATATATTATATTTTTATGTCGGCCACCCCAGACT
Source organism: Cicer bijugum (assembly GCA_037974875.1). Taxonomy (NCBI): domain Eukaryota; kingdom Viridiplantae; phylum Streptophyta; class Magnoliopsida; order Fabales; family Fabaceae; genus Cicer; species Cicer bijugum. The sequence goes on from JBBPBT010001178.1 coordinate 10,559,570, forward strand.
TTTCGGTCAAGCTCCGCCACTGTTTACAACGCTTATTTGAAAAAGCGCTGTAAAATATGCACCCAATATATGAATTATGGGTGCGCATTTTACAACGCTTTTTTAAAAAAGCGTTGTAAAAGGCGCACCCAGTATATGAATTATATATGCACATTTTACAACGCTTTTTTAAATAAGCGTTGTAAAATGTGCCTAATAATGCATATTATGTGCGCATTTTACAGCGCTTTTTTGAAAAAGCGCTGTAAAATATGCATAACAAGCGTGCATTATATCTACATGTTTTATAGCGCTTTTTTAAAAGCGCTGTTGTATCTTTTACAACGTTCGATTCCACAACGTTTTTTTTTTTGAAAAAGCGCTGTAAATGATTAAAAAAGCGCTGTAAAATCCTATTTTTCGCGTAGTGATTTAAACTTTGAGCGTAGATATAGATATTGAGTCTTGATTGTTATCAATCACATGACTGAGATAATATACTACTTGAATTTGTTGAATGGTGAGCTTCAAAATCACTAAAACATGGTTTTTGTACTCAACATATAAGTATTTATGTTTTTATTTAATTTTTTTTTAATGTTTATGTGTACAATGATTTATAATTAATACTCATTTGAAGTTAATTTCATTTAGATAGAGTTTGAAAAATTTGTCTCGTTTGTAGAAGAGCTATGAAAGTCTAAATATAACAACATCGCATAGAAAACAATAAAACTATTTTTAATGATATCTTCAAAAAAATGTCGATGTAGTGTAAAAGCTATTGATTCACATATTTATTTTTAGTGTCTCCGCCAAACGTGAAGGATCTAGGATTTGGCTTAGGGATGCAAAACATTAAACTTTAATTAATAATTATAATATCTATAAAAGTAACATACTCAAAAAAATGACTTTGTACTAACAATTAATAACAAAGATACAAGAGGAATCAATTGATTAGAGTTCCAATTGAAGACAATTATTCAAGTTACTGGATTTTAAATTCAACACGATTCATAATATAATTGGAAATGGAACAATTCATATACTACAAAATTAACCAATTCAAGTTTAAGAGAAATGAAGATACAATAAAATTTAAGCAAAATTCAAGTTCAAGAAACTTAGCTATTTTGAACTTCAACAAATAACTACCACAGAAGACACTTTTAATTATATTCATGATTAAACTCACTATCAAATTGACAGTTGTGCAGACTAAAGTTTCCAATGTTTAACAAAGAAACATCAAAATAAACTCTTCTTAACTCATTGCATTATTATATACCAAAGATTTGGATCTAATTCCCAATTTCAAGAAAATAAAAAACGCTAACAATGATTTAACAACACAAATATATAACTAATAGTGTTAATTTCATAATCAATCAACCGATTTAATATAATGATAGTCATATAAAAAAATCTCAATTAAGAAAATCCTAAAATCACAAAACCTTAAAATAAAAAATTTGTACCTTGTTGAATGAGTAAAGTTCACATGTCAAAGATTCCTACAACTGTCATATTTTCCAGTTAATGTTTATCCTTGCTCATAATATGGTTTGGATTGGGGAGAGATGAGAAAATGAGAGAGGAGGAAAGGTTTGTAAAAATGTGAAATAGAACTATGAGACTAGTTATCCACTATAAAATTCATTTTCGACATAATGTATAAAAATCTAATATGATATCGAAATATAATCTTATTGAATTACGTAACAACGGGGCGTGGCGAAGACGGATTATGCCTCCTCCTCTCTCGCATCTGACTAATCGGAAAAAACCTGCATTCATCCCCCATTTCATAGTGAGTGTGAAATTGCCTCATTTCTGCCCGCAACGGGGTTCGGATTTTTCCGCTCACACCCGCATCTCTTCATATGTATAAAATTATAAATATAATAAAATAATAATTATTGAACAATAATAAAATTAAAAAAATATTTTTTATAGAGATAAAATTATAATTTTTAATATTTAAAAAAATATTAAGTGTATTCAATACGTATATATATATATAAAATTTAAAAATTACAATAATATTACTTGCGGGACGGATTTAGGTGCGGGTGAATATCACCACCCCAAACCAGTCCTCGTCCCCTGAATTTTAATTTCGGAGAAAATCTACAACCGCACCGAATTAAAATGAATTTTTTCCGTCCAAATCAAATGAGTTTGAGTAGACATCCGTTGCGGCGGGTTATGTTGTCATCTCCAATTGGAATCGATGGATGAATATCACAATTGAGTGTGCTGATAGAAGGAATTGTGTGAATACTAATCTCACTTTTTCTCAAAATTTGAATGAGTTATTTGAACTTATTAATTAAAATAAAAATTTGTGAGACTTTGAGAGAGTTTTATCAAAATAATTTATGAAATGTTTGGTTTTCAATTTATATTTGTAAGTTCTTCAATATTATTTATTAAAAAAGAGTTTATAATTTAATAATATAAAACAATTTATCTTTACTTTATATTTTTATTAGAAATGGTTAAATATATATTTAGTATATGAGAAGAGTGATGTTAGATGATAGGAATGATTTTTTTAATGAAATGCAAGGATGATTATATGTCTTCTTATAAATAGTTGGTTAATTAAAAAGTCAATTATGAATTTTAAGAAAATCATGCGTAGGTGAATGTCAAAGTAATTTATCCCATAACCTTCGTTTTTTGTTTGTTTTTGTTTTATTTCCTACAAACCATATTTTTTTTTTATAAAATTTCAACTTTTTAAATTTAGTCTTGTAAAATAT
>JBBPBT010001178.1:10565906-10576124 GCA_037974875.1 Cicer bijugum
TAAATTGCAATAGGCATATATTAGACTCGAGTTTAGGAATTTTGTTTTACTAAATTGAGTCAATCATCAAATATTAAGATTTGTTGTTTGTTGTACTAAAAATTACTTTAAAAAAATCAATTATAAAAAATAAAACTTTTAAAGATATTAAAAACATTTTTTTATTCGAAAAATACTTTAAATTATTTTATAATTTTCATTAAAAAAAATTTATAATAAGCATATAAAAGTTGTTAGAAGTAATTCTTTTTAGAACTTGTTTTAAGAAAAAATTGTAACAAACAACTAAAACTCTACGTGTTTAGTACCGAGGAGCTAAGCCGAAATAACCAAATGATCATGTTATTATACCAGCATAAGTTATGTTATATGTTATGTCTATAATTTATTTGTCATTTGATTCTTTGAGGAAGGGATTAAATACTTAAATAGGATTGTTGCACAGCCATGTCCTCTTCCTGAGGAGGTATGACCTAGTTGATATCGTTAACTTTTTTTGACTTACGTATAATTTATTATAGTTTTTCCACCCTAGCGAAATATAATTCAATTTTCTTTTAAAAAAATTAATGAAGTCTTTTTTTTCTTTAATTCGAAATTTAAAGAGTCATTCCATCCGATCTCTTTTTAGACTGAGTTGAGTGAAGTAAGTTAAAATAACTCAATTGTCTATAAATTAATTTTTTACATTTTAACTCATATTAAATACGAGTTGACTCACATGATACACTAAATCGACTTAATTTGATGACTTTACACAATTGTACCGTGCATCAATAAAAAAAATGATTAGATCTAGAGAGAAGATATATGTTTTTATATTTATTAATTTTAAGGGTGTTATATTGTCCAGTTATTTTAGAGGATTTAAGTTTGTAAATTTTACGAATAATAAAACTTCTCCAACAATAGTTATTTGACACTTCCCTAATATTGAAAAAAATTCTATTTCATATAAAATTTCACTATTTGGTTTTTAGTTTGTATAAGAATTTCATCAATTTTAAGTTATCTATTTATTTATTTATTTATTTATTTATTTTTTCCCTAATTTTAAATCAACTCTTGTGTATTATTTGACTTTTGATTTTTTTTTTCGCAACAATGTTTAGAGACAATATCTACACTTTCAAATACTACAAATGATATTTACCTAAAATATTAACAAAAATAATTTGAAAATAATAATAATAATAATAATAATAAATTTTAATTATTTTAAAATAATTCAATTATTATAATCTATTTAATTATAAGAAAAATTAGTAATTGTGGTTGAAAGTGAAAATTGTGGAATGTGACTATCGTGATGGTGATTTGTTAGTGTTTAAACTATTTCTTGCAATAGAAGTAAACTAGAAAAAAAAATGAATTATGTGAATGTATTTTTATTTTGTTGAAATGGTTATGTTATTTATACATAGCTTTGATCACATTCTTCCTAACTAACTTCTACCTACCTATCTAACTAACTATCTAAACAAGTGGTTAATTAGTTAGTGATTACACGCAATCAATGTTAAACTTGAACTACAACACTTTCAATACAAAGAACATTCTCCGTTTTCTAACAGTTAAACTAATAATGTTCGAGGTTTCCAACATTTTCCCTTAATTCAAGTTTCTAAGTGATTTTATACTTAGAAATCTTCTAAACTCTTCAAATCTACTTGTCCTCAAGGCCTTGGTCATTATATCAACCAATTTAACTTCAGTTTGACAATAAATGAGCTTCGACTTGCTTCTTCCAACTTGATCTCTTAGGAAATGAAACTTTTGTCTCAATGTGTTTGCTTCTTCCATTAGACATAAGGTTCTTTGCTAGATTTATCGTTGAAATATTGTCAATCATCAATGAAATTGGTCTTCATACGTCCAACTTTAGTTCCATTGTCAATGATTCCAACCATAATGCTTGGCAAGCTGCATAACTGACATTAATATATTCAACCTCACATGAAGAAAATGTTATCATTGGCTCCTTCTTTGAGCTTTATGCTATTCGTGATTTCATGAAATTGAACTCATAGTCTGAAGTGCTCCTTCTATCATTCTTATCTCCACACCAATCTGAATTTGAGTACCCAACCAAATCTCAATTTTATTGTTTTAAATATGTTGCAAATAGAATTCCATGCTCTATTGTGCCTTGAACATATCTGATAATTCTCTTAACTCTCAGCCAATGAGAATACTTGGATCTCTTCATGAATCTACTTACCACACCCACACTATAGCATATATCAGGTCTTGTATTACACAAGCATCTTAGGGAACCCACAACCTGCTTGAATAGAGTTGAATCAACCAACTCTTCATCAATTTATGTTCCCAACTTTCCATTCACTTCAATGGGTGTGACAGCAGAGTTGCAATCAACCATATTAAATCTTTTCAAGATCTCTCGAACATATTTCTTCTAGTGCATCAACAATCCTTCTTTAGTCTCAGTAAACTACATGCCCAGAAAGTAGCTTAGTTTTCCCAAGTCTGTCATTTCAAACTCATCTTTCATGATCTCTTTGAATTATGCAATTGCCTTGCTGCTGCTACTAGTCACCAATAGGTCATTAACATATAGATACAACACGATCATTGCATGCTCTCCATTCAGTGTGGAATGCTTCACATAAACTCCATATGCCATTGTGCATTTGATGAATCCAATGCCAATTAGAAATGAATCAATTCTTTTGTTACAAGCTCTTGGTATTTGCTTCAAACTATAAAGGAATTTGTGAAGGTTAGCTTGTGGTTCTGGTTGCTTGCTCCAATCCCAGTGTTGGCTGCTTGCAATTTGCTTTTGTTTCTTGTCCCAACTCTCTTGTTCAATGATCTTTACATCTCTATTGACCACCACTTTGTCTCTGATAGGATCATATCGTTTGTAGACACCTGTTCAATGATACCCAACCAAGATCATTGCTTCACTGTTGTCCTGCAACTTTCTTCTTTTCAGGTCTGGTACATGTTTAAAACATAGAGCACCAAATGGTCTTAGATGCCCCATTGTTGGCTTCCTTCCATTCTAGATCTCCTCTGATACCTTATCTGGCAGTTTCTTAGTTGGACATTTATTAAGAATGTAGGCAGCAATTGATGCAACCTCTCCTCAGAACTTGTGTGGTAGTCCCTTCTTTTTTATCATTCTTCTAGTCATGTCTAGAATGATTATATTTCTCCTTTCAGCCTAACCATTGTGTTGAGGTGTGTAAGGAGCTGTTACCTCATGTTCAATTCCATTATTGACATAAAATTCCTTGAATTCATGTAAAGTATATTCTACTTCTCCATTTATCCTTAACACCTTGACATGTTCTCCACTTTAACCTTGAAGTTTTTGAATGTCTCTAATGTTTCATCTTTGGTTTTTATCAAATAAATCCACAACGTTATATTAAGTCCATCAAAAAAAGGTTATGAAATACTTACTACCTCCTAATGATGGCACCTCAAATAGTCCATATATGTCACTATGAACCACTTCAAGAACGTTCATGCTCTTGCTTGCACTTGTGATTGAAAGGAATTTCTTGATTGTTTACCTGCCATACATACTTCACACACCTTTTTAGAGACATCAATAATAGGAATTCCACTCACCATCTTCTTGACTCCTAGCTGCTGCAAGCTTCTGAAGTTTAGAGTGCCAAATCTTGAATACTAAAGCCAATTTTCATCAATTGAGCTTGTTGCCTTCAAACATTGAACATTTGCGGCTTGCATGTCGATAACAAAAGTTCTATTGAAAGAGAAGCTTTGAGTATCATCTTCTTCTGTCCATCATACATTTCTAAAGCATCATTATTCACGATCACCTGAAACCCTTTATGAATCAACTGCCCAATGCTCAACATATTGATCTTCATCCCTAATACATACAACACATTTTCAATCACTGTTGTCTTCCCATTTTTTCTCTTGATCACCATGTTGTCAGCTCCCTCAGCTTCCAAGGTTCTATTATCAACAAACTTGATCTTGCTCCTTCTTGATGTATCAATATCTACCAACAATTCTTTATAACTTGTCATGTGATTAAATAACCAGTATCAAAAACCAAAATTGGGACGAATAATGTTCTTTGTTTTTGGTAGCCATCAACAAAACTGTGTTTGAAAACGAATAACATTCTTTGTTTGTGGTAGCCATCAACAAGAATGTATTTGAGTTTGACGAAAAACATTATTGAGCAACACATGTTTCATCTTATTTTGTTTTCCTCCTTTGCCAGCCCATCATTCATCAACAAAGTGTCCAAACATTGCACAATTATAACATTGCACCTTCTTCTTGTCAAAGTTCTTTGTTCTCTCTTTTGATTAACAACTTGTGCTTCCTCCTTTTGATGAGAACTCAAACTTATCTTCAGGTTTCTTGAATTTATTCTTCTTCCATTTCTTTTTCTGGTATTCTTTCTTGTTGGAATATGCTACTAGTGCCTAGTTCCCGGAATTACTCCCACTCCTTTCATCCATTCTCAACTCTCTTGCTTCTAAAGTTCTCTACAACTCTTCAAAATCCAATATGGAAATGTCTTTGGATTCTTCAATCTCACATACAACGTAATCGAACTTGGGATGCAAAGATCTCAATATATTTTCGCATAGTTTTTGTTCAGTAAACTTCTCACCATTGCTAGCCATCTGATTTGTGATACTCCTCAATCTTGAAATCAGATCTGACATTTTCTCTTGCTTCTCCATCTGCAATAATTCAAACTGTTCTTGTAAGGTCTGCAACTTCATTTTATTGACTTTGGTTCCTCCAGAATAACACTTGTCAAGAATGTCACAAGCTTCTTTTGCACAAGAAATTTTGTCAAAATTGGTTGTGTCAAGGCATTGATGGTGAATAAAGGTGGCCATGCAATCTTTCTACTTGTTTTCTTTAAAATTTCACATCCGCTCCTCTGTTGGATTAGCTCCTAGATCTTCAAAATCTTTTTCTATGATTTCTAACACTTCTTGAAATTCAAACAATGCTCGAATCTGCACTCTCCATCTATCCCAATCTTTTCCATCAAAATGTGGCATGTGGGTTGAAAAATTTCAATTGTTTGCACTTGAACCCATTCTAACTTCACTTGTGTTTATCACTCCGGGATTGAAAAACCTTGCTATGAATACCAATTGTTAGTGTTTAAACTATTTAAAAAGAATGAATTAATGTGAATATGTTGTTATTTTATTGAAATGGTTATGCTATTTATACATAGATTTGATCACATTCTTTCTAACTAACTTCTACCTAACTAACTAACTAAACAATTGGTTAATTAGTTAGTGATTACATACAATCAATGTTAAACTTGAATTACAACACTTTTAATATCAATAACATTATTTATTTTCTAACACTTAAACCAAGAATGTTCTTAGTTTCCACCATGATCAAGAAGATGAGTATCATAATGGTGATCAACTATCGAATGTGACTACAATAGTTAAAAGAGATAGTCGAAAATGGAAGATGGTAGCCATAGTGATGAATATTGGTGGTGCTAATGATGGGAGATGGTAGTCGAAGATTAGTGATTGGTGGTGGCAATGGTCATGGATGGCAGCGTGGACCAGGTGGATGGTCGATGATAGTAGTAATGATCAAAGATGATGGTAATAGTCAATGGTTGTTGAAATTATATTTAAGTTTACTAGCGATGACATATTAATTTTAAAGTGAAATTAAAAAACAAAAATATAATTTTTTTTAAAGTTGCAGAGAAAATTGTTTTAAAACTAATTAAAAATTAACACATTTCCATTTTAGTTTCGAAATCGAAATGAAAGAAACTCACAGCTTAGGAATGTAAGCTTAGTAAAGAAAATCCTCACTAGATAATTTTCACCGTTCTTTTATTCTCCCTTCAGTAAATGTTTTTTTTTTCCAGCGCCAACTACGCGCTGGCAAGCACGTGGCACCGCCCCAAAAATATAATCCCCGTTCCTTCTCATATATTTATTTATACATTACACATTGAATTGCAGCATATATAAATAAAAATTCTCCTCAATATTCTTCACTTGTCCGCTCAACTTCACCATCAGAAACCTAACCCTCACGAAAAACACTTTTTTCTCATTTTCTTATTATTTTACATAAAAAATCAAATTCATATTAAACCTTTTTCTTCTTCGTTTTCTCTAAACCCTAACCCTAATTGAACTGAAATTGAATTGAATTTGAAATTGATTATAGAATATAGATCGAGGAAGGAAAAACGAAGAGGGGGAAATTGGATCGAAATTTGTAGTCAGCATCGAACGAACGATGTCTGCTGCTGTGTGCGGAAGTAAGAGATCTTTCTTTGAAGAACTTCCTCCTTCTCCGCCACTTTCAAAGAGGATTCGTTGCTCCTCTTCTAATTCTCCGATTCGTTTTCCGACTCCTTCTCTCTTCGATCAGCTTCGTAATCTTTTCCCTCACATGGACCATTTGGTATACTTCTATTCCTTTTTTATTTTTCAATTTTCATTTCGCTTTCATTTATTTATTCAGATTAAAACGTTTAATTTAATTTAATTTATTTTGTTTTATCTTATATAACTTTATGTTTGGTCGATGAAGCACGGATACTGACATGTACGCACGGATAATAATTTGAAAAAAAAAATGAATGAATTGAATGTGATTAGTGGTGTTGTGCTAGTGTGTTTAGTTCAATGATTGGATTTGTTTATTTCTTATTTGAATTAGGACTTCTGCTAATGAAAGTTGATGGTGATTTGAATTGAGCAACTGATTATGTAATATTTGTTGTTTCAGTGTTGAAGTGGTTTGATGGATAATTGTTTGTTTAATAATAAAGCCATGTTAATGTGAATTGAGCAATTGATTATTTGATATTTGTAATTTTGTAGTTTTATCTATCTGTGTTGAATTGAGTAATTGATTGTTTGATATTTACTGTTGTATGTATGTATATATGTTGATTGAGCAAGTGATTATTTGATATTTACAGTTGTATTTGTTGACGTTGAAGATGAGAAATTGTTGTTTTTTTGTAAGGGTTTGTTTGTTTCAAATGAAGGGTTTGTTTGTTTTTTTGATATTGTGTTTGGTTGGGTGGAGTGAAAATAACCCTACTAGTTTTATGAGAGGACGAGATGGAGCAATTTGAGCAAAAATGCTAATCTATTACATTTTATGTAAGAATAATTTAGCTCTGTATTGATATTTTATTTTTCAGGTTCTTGAGAGAGCTTTGCAAGAATGTGATAATGATCTAGATGCTGCCATCAAGAGCCTGAATGAGCTTTGCTTGGGAACTGCAGGTGGGAATTTTGGAACTGCCGAAGAATCACAGATTGATGTTAATGTGGATACAGGTATTGTTGGCATTGACAAGTAAATGTTTGGTGATTTAAGGTTGCCTTTGTTTTGACCGTTTGGTGATGTCATTTTGTTCCATATTTTGGTGAACATCAGTGTTTGAAATGTTGGAAACAATAAAAAGTCATTTGTATGCTTTTATTCTTTACCCAGTGGCATTTTATTCCATATTTTGTTCCATTTTTTTTTCTGTCATCTTCTCACTGACCTCTCTCTCTCTGCTGTTCCAGACTTTCAATTGTGAGTGTCTCCCTGTCTCTCACATGCACATTGCACATGCACTCTTCTTCGCTCACATTTTTTACTTTTCAATTTTTCTGTGTCAATTTTTGTCTCTTGAGCACATCGCTAGTGTATTACTCCTTGGGGACTTGGACAAGGGATTTGAAGGATAGGTAGTTGAGTTGAATAAGTTAACAAATATTGACTATCGACAGTGAAATCCAATGAGATATTGACATGTCTTTGAGAAACTGTACAGGTAAATTGCAAGATGATGGGAATGCTTCTGCTTCTGAGAATCATACAACTTTGAACAACCTTCCTGCAGATGGAGCAGAATGGATTGAATTTTTTGTTCGAGAAATGATGGTTGCTACCAGTGTTGACGATGCTAGAGCCCGTGCTGCTAGAATGCTGGAGGTTCTAGAGAAGTCAATCAGTGAACGGGCTAGGGCTGAGGCAACAGATGCTCTTCAGAAGGTATTTATCGTATAATCATAAATCATTTAAGAATCATGTAAAACTGTGTTGTCTTGCAGGTCACAAGTGAATCTCCCTTGCGAGGAGCAAAAATTGTTGAACTATCTGTGTTTTGAGATTCATTTGTTTGAAGAAGAATTATTGAACTAGTGAGTGTTGACTTAAGATGAGGTGGCTTAACCCAAATGTTTTTTCCAATATCTTCCCAATTTTTTTAACCAATATCTTTACTTTTGTTGTTGTGTGTAATGAGGGTGGAATAAACTTTCTTTGGCAATCTATTCTACGGATCTTCTTTCAATATTTTCTTTGGCATTCTCTTGCCACTATATTTTCAGAACCATCTTTGTTGGTAGCTTTTCAGGACCTCTCTGTCCATCTGTGCTCTGATACCCTTGTATTTTTTCCTTGTTTTTCTTGGTTGAGCTTGTATCTTAATTGGCACAAGATGTTTTCATTTCAGGAAAATTTGATGCTGAAGGAGCAGATTGAAGTGCTGATTAAGGAGAAAAATTCTTTCAAAAATGCATTTAGGATCCAGCATGAACGTTTTTCTGATTATGAGAATAAGAATCAAGAATTGCAGAATTTGAAGCAGTTGGTGTCTCAATACCAGGAGCAGATCAGAAATCTTGAGGTCTGATTCAACTTTATCCCTGTTTTGTTCACTGTCAAACATTTCATCTTTAGTTAGAGGATTTAATATTTCTCATAATTCCGTGTTAAATTTTTTTGAAGATAGGATTATATTATGACACCATTCTTTTTAAAATGCGATAGAAGGGAAAGAAGTGATGCAACTGATTCTGTATTAGAAACTACTTCATGATGATAATTTCGGAGATTCATCATCGTTTCCCTAATATAAAACACATTTTGTTAACATACCGGTAGCTGAAAATGCATTGCTGTCATGTTATTTCTCTGCCTTTGGGGTGGGAAGTTAGTTTAGTAATCTGCCGAGTACAATGTGTAGGTTTAAAAATGACTGTTGGAAGTTTCCATTTGCTGGTGTTCTCTGAATCTTCTTCCTTTTGTTGGACACCCAATTCTGCTTTCGTTGAATAAGCGGAGAGGCCAATGCTCAATTAATGCATCTTATAACACCCAATTCTGCTTTCGTTGAAAATGAGGAACAGGCCAATGCTCAATTATTATTGCATTATAATAAATTAGTTTTAGATATGTTAAATAAATTTGGTTTCTTGATTTTTATTCAGACAAACAGTTTAGTAAAGTGGTGGATGAAAAATCTTAACTTAAAACAACTTCCAAGGTTGTTTTCATACATGCTGATGAGTTCTGTATGTTTTATCGACAGGTGAATAACTATGCTCTGGCAATGCATTTGAAGCAGGCTCAACAGAGCAACGCATTTTCAGGGCATTTCCCACCAGATATCTTCTAACTAAATAAATGTGTAGAAATGTCATAATAAAGGTGACAAATAGTTGCATCAAGTTAATTATGTTCTCTCTGTTTTTAATCCTGAAAAGGCCAAGTGTTGTTATAGTTTGCGGAGCTTCTGTTGCAAGCGTGGTTCCTGTTTCTATAGTTCAAGAGTGATTCTATTTCTATCCTATCTACCCGATATAGAACTTGACAGATTCTTCTTATCCATAAATCATTCCCATATTCTGCCTATTTTTGGCTTTTATTTGTTGTCGTTACTGAGTATAAACAATGTTAAATATCAGTTTGATATTATCACTGTTGACTATTGGAAGTTTGATATGAGCAGAGTTTAAATTTGCCGTGATATAGAGGCTCATTTGTTACAGTTCTTTTTATGAAAAAAAAATCACTTTTTGAAGTAAAAAAAATCGACTGTTAGAGTTTGTGTTTGTTGAAATTTTTTATTAGGTGTGTATAGAGTCTGACCCGGTATATTAACCTGTTTCGATCTGTATGGTTTGGCTCAGGTTTGATCCTAATTCGCCAAGGAAAAAATAGACATAAATAGAGGATAAGATAGGGACCAAATTGAACTTGGAAATGGGTTCGAGTTGGATCTTCGGGTCTGGTCCCAAAAGTTGTAAAGGGCATGGGGTGTTATTTTTTATTCATCAGTTTTTATATTCAATTACAAATTCACGATTATTATCTCTAAAAAAAAAAAAAAGGTTAAATTATATCCGTCGTCTCTTAACTTAATTTCAAGTAACGTTTTAGTCTTTTATTTTT
>JBBPBT010001178.1:10600189-10615277 GCA_037974875.1 Cicer bijugum
ACAAAAAAAAAAAGCAAAAAGAAAAAATATTGTGACACCCTTACCGGATATGTTCCTGAGTTAAAATCATGGATGAATTGAAACATACAAAGATGGTGTCAACCAAATGAAAAATCATATGGCTAAAAGATTGAAAATCTTACAACCCTCGATACTTGAAATCATGGGGATCCTTCATAAAAAAAATATCACGAGGAATTCATGTGTTACCCCTTGATTTCATAAGTCTAACAATTGTCACATTTTAGTCTACTTTTTGGTTATACTCTTTCCCAAGTCACTTGTCCACAAGATTTAAATCTGATATTAATTAGATTCATATCCATCATACACCCCCAACTTTTACATACTTCGTTGGCTTTCGCCACAAGTAAATCTCTAGAAGTTGGGTCGTCTATGATTGAACTTTCATCACTACCGATTATTATTTGATGTCATCAATCTAAAAAATGGCAAACCCTGTATAAATTTTTGATGACTGTTGAAGAAAAACCTTGACTAAACACAACTTTGAAGTTATTGACTATGTTCCCCCATATATATACAAGGGGCAAGTTCCCCCATGATTGTTGATGTTATTTAATTTGATCCTAACACATTGATCATATTGATGTGCCCCAATATTTTGAATATCAATAAATGCATTTTGTATTGTTTCCTTTTCCATTCTCACTCATCATACATTTCACAATCTCTTACCAAACATTATTTGTCTTTCTCTTCTTTAAACCATATACCAAACATATTTGGAAGTAGTTCATTCATGATAAAGTTTTCTAAAATCTCATACATAATTTCAATCCTGCTATAAATTCCACGGAATGTGATAACGATACAAAAATCCACTATTTGGATGGACTTCGATATGTTGGGGCATGAGATTAACGTCACATTAATCCCCTTAGACAAGTGGTTTTATCTTAATCATTGTCTAAATATGTTTCGAATATGTCAATCATGTGGGGAATTTCAAGTTTGTGCCATGGATATTCTAGCCGCCTACGAATCGAAAATGAAGATGTTGAACATACATGAGGCTTGAATGTAATCCTCAAATCAACTAAATCAAGAATGGAAAAGATAGAATAAGAAGATGATCATTTTGTATATACACATTAGACAAATGTCTAAAAAATATTGAAGTCATTTTCTATCATGTCCCTCAATGATATAATCAACTAGCTAACTTAGCTACTTTATCTTCAATATTCAAAGTGAGTCACAATGAAGAATAGTCATTCACAAGAATAAAATTCACGACTACCCTGCTCATTATCAAATATATAAGAAAATTATATGAAAAATTCTCGTACCAAACATTACCTCGTAACTGTAGAATACCCTCCATGAGTATCAGCATATAACTGGGGTACCCCTTTGTTTTTTATTATATAGAACAAAGGCAGTGCGACCCACTCGAACAAAAAACCCCCTTATGAAGAGTAACGACATGTGTTGACCGATTAAACTCAATTCAAGAGAAATGTTGACTACCTCATGTCAAGGACACAAGGTCTTAAAAGAAGAACATATGAACTTCAGAGCTTCAAAAGAAAGAATTAGCATTCAAGAATATTTCACATGTCAAAAAGGACTGGCAAGATAAATGAACTCCCAACTATATGAGCCCCCAATACCATAAAAACACATTCAAGTGTGGCTCTGCTCCACACCAATATGGATCAAGGAGACTTATCACTACTTGCAACATTGATGCTTCAAGAAGTATTACATCTAAATGAATACCCGCTAGGTTGAAAACCCGAAAGGGCGACCTAGGCAAAAATTAGGGTGCAAGAATAATAATAAATACCCGCTAGGTTGAAAACCTGAAAGGACAACCTAGGCAAAAATTAGGGTATAAAAAAAAAGAAATAACAATAAATACCCGCTAGGCTGAAAATCTGAAATGGCAACCTAGGCAAAAATATGGGTACAAAAATGAATAAAAACTCGCTTGGTTGAAAACCCGAAAGGGCGACCTTGGCAAAGATGAGGATGCAAAAATTAATGAAGACTTGGTAAGTTGAACACCCAAAAGAGTGACCTAGGCAAAAGTTAAAAAAAAGCGGTTAGGTTGAAAACCCGAAAAGACAATCTAAGCAAAAATTAGGGACAAAAAAAAAAATAGAATGAAAGAAGATCACTTTTTGAGAATATAAAAAAGGATGATCAAAGAATATAGCTTACATACACACATCAAAGTCGAAGCCGAACATATTCTGAAAGACTGTGAATATAGATTGGAGGAAATCATATCTTCCAAAGCAGTTTAATAACATGATTGAAAATGTGGCATGAGTTATTAGCACATTTATTTTATGAAAAACTACTAACAAATTGGGTCATTTACCCATATGAGACCACATTATCTTCTTTTCTTTCTATCAATATTTTTTGTACCATAGATTTTCTCATTAAATATCATTGTCTAAACCATCCTTCACTACTTTCTTGTGTTATAAATCTTTTTTTTCTTTTTCAACATACATTTTTATGATAATCATATGTTGGGGCACAAATTATGTGAATGTCAAGAGGTCAAAGCTAGTATAATGTCTTTACATGTAAGGTAGGGGCAACAAAAGATCAAGTCGATGATGTAAGAAAAAATCTCTTTAAAGATTAGAAGGACAATCACCATCACTTATTTGAAGTGGTGCATATTTTTCATCCATGAATCCAGGATATGTCCGTAAAGAGGTGAAAGAAATAAAAAAAAATTGAAAGAAAATTGATTGAAAAAAATTTAAAAAAGATCAAAATGAAGGAAAATGTTCATTCATTAAATGCATTCATGACATTTCATATTTAGTGGTTAAATTTAAATTTGAGACACTAACCCACACCATATTATTTAAAAGACGAGATATTGACCCACATCCTCTGATTTAAGAGCAGAGTTTATTGTCCCTCATCTTTTGTTTTAAGAGCTTGGTTGACTAGCCTTCATCATATGATTTAAAAGCTAGGTCGCCCCCACAAAATTTTTGTTGATATATTTGCTGATGAATTCTGAGTCCCATAGGAAGCTATTACAAAAAATACTAAATGAAGTCCACATCACTCAAGATATCACTTGTGACAAATATGGAGGCATCATAAATAACATTACTACTAACAGTCACATAACCTTCATAGATGATGAACTGTGCGTCAAAGAAATAGGCCATAACAAAGCGTTGCACATATCAGCAATGTGCCGCGATCATATGATATCAAGAGTCCTTGTTAAAACTTTTGATGGGAGTATAGAGAAATGATGGGATAAATTGAACTCGCAATTCAAATAGGCCCGATCACTTTTGAAATCACGTTACATTCGATGGATATTGTACCCGCCTATAGTTGCTTATTTAAGAGACCATGGATCCATTCTATTGGTGTGGTGCCATCAACTCTACATCAAAAGCTAAAGTATATGAAATATGACCAATTGATAACCGTGTCAGAAGAGGAAGACTCGTTGGTGAGTAAGTTTTCCACCACACCGTATGTTGAGACGATAGAGTAAGCTCTGGAGATCACCTTCCAAGCACTAGAAATCGTGGACAACGCTTACGTCGAGATGAAAACATAGAACTACATCTATCAAACACAATTATTACGGTCGTTAGATTCATGTTAAGCTGGGGGCATCATCCATGACACGGTTTGGGGAATAATGAAGAACGACTCAAAGGGCTGTCATGAGAATAGAGATAAATAGGATTTAGATTACGAAACAACAAAAGTTGACAAGCAAATATTGGCCATATAAAAAAGAGGGAAAAACAAACAAGATTCATATTGCAGTAGCTAGAGATGATTTTTTTTCCATCGATGATGCTAATCGGGTTCGTCCATACGATGCAAAAACAAAAATTAAGAATTGGGAGACAATCAAGTTGTCTATAATATTCGATGCAATTCCCATTTTTGAGAATAATTCATTCGCATATGATTGTACTAAAATTCTGCCACATAACTTTGACCATCTTACTAATCAGGCAATAAAAGATAATGAAGAAGCTTATGAATTTCGCCTAGAATCGTTAAAATTGGCAGAAAAAGAAGGCAAGACATTATGCCCCATAAGGAATCAATAAAAGTGATTAATCTAGGGAAAGAAGAAAATAGAAAGGAAATTAAAGTCAACATTATCTTAAAGTAAGAAGTATATCGTGAACTAATCGAAATTCTCATAAATAGAAAGATATTTTTGTTCCATCATATCAGGATATGTATGGATGGGATACTAGAATAGTGGAGCATAAAATTCCCTTAAAACCCGATTTTTCTTCGGTTAAACAAGAATTAAGGAGAATAAAGTCTGATATGTCATTAAAAATAAGGGAAGAAGTAAAAAATTGGCGTTGGGTTCCTCACTGTGGTAAATTATCCCCAATGGATAGCCAATATTGTACCGACGCTGAAAAAGGATGACAAAGTTCGAATGTGTGTCGACTATAGGGACCTTAACAAAGCCAATCCTAAAGATGATTTTCCGTTACCTCACATCGATATTTTGGATGACAATATGGCTCACCATTCACTTTTTCTTCTTTAAGGATGGTTGCTCGGGATACAATCAAATCAAGATGGCAGCCGAAAATATGAAAAAAAAATTTCGTCACCCTTTAGGGAACATTGTGTTACAAGGTAATGCATTTTGGTCGAAAGAATATTAGGGCAACCTACCAAAGAGCTATGGTAACTTGATTATATGACTTGATATGATTGCTAAGTCACAAACAAAAGAAAAATATGTGATTGATCTAAAGAAACTCTCTGAAAGATTCCAAAAGATCAAACTAAAACTTAACCCCTTCAAATGCACATTAGATGTATGGTTGGATAAAGTGTTACAATTTTTGGATAGTCAAAAAAGAATAGAGGTCGACCCATATAAAGTTCGAGCCGTTTTGGAAATATCTCCCTAAAGTACAGCGAGAGAGATTCACGGTTTTCTTGGGAGACTAAATTATATTTCAAGATTTATATCACAACTAACTGCCACTAGTGAATCAATCTTTAAACTTTTACGGAAAAAAATATCAAACGGTTGTGTAGAACGAAGATTGTAACATAAAAAAATAAAAAAAAATATATAAATAAAAAATGTTATTTAGAAAATGGCTGTCACATACAAAGATTGGCAAGAGATATTGTTGTTTTCACTACATGGGTATCGTATCTCGATATGCATTCCAACTGGGGCAACCACTTTTTGCCTAGTATATGGGATGGAGGTTGTGCTGCCTATTGAAGTAGAAATCCCCTCGCTAAAAGTATTAATGGAAGCCAAACTAGATGAGTCAGAATGTGTACAAACCCGTTCCAATCAATTGAATTTAATTGAAGGAAAAAAGGTTGGTGATCTTATGCCATGAGCAATTATATCATAAAGGATTGGAAAAAAGCGTAAAAAAGAAATACGTCCTCAAGAATTTTGGGAACGAGACTAGGTGATAAAAAAATATCTTACACATTCAAAAGGATTATTGTGGAAAATAGCCCTAACTAAGAGGGTCCATAAGTCATGAAGAAAGCTTTCTCAAGCAGGGCTTTGATCCTCACGAATATGGATAGAAAAAATTTAGTCCTCCATGAAAACTCATACGTCGTAAAAAAGGTATGATATTTAAATAATGAGTACCCCCTAAGTTGAAAACCAGAAAGGGACAACCTAGGCAAAAATTAGGGTAAAAAAATAATAATAAATATCTGCTAGGTTAAAAACCTAAAAAGACGAGTTAGACAAAAATTAGGGTACAAAAAAAAAATATATAATAAAGTCCAAAAAAAATTTTTCTTTTCTCATTCGTGATGATAATGATCGGGTCCAATAAAAAAAACCGACATATGGATTCATTCATAGCATTTTATAAATTTAAAGCCGAGAAAACGACCCGCATGTTGAAGCCGGGAAAACGACTCGCACCCGAAGCCGAGAAAATGACCCACATGTTGAAGCCGGGAAAACGACTCGCACCCCGAAGCCGAGAAAACGACCCGCATGTTGAAGCCGGGAAAACGACTCGCACCCGAAGCCGAGAAAACGACTCGCACCCAAGACATTTATAAAGCCGAGAAAACGACTCGCATGTTAAAGTCAGGAAAACGACTTGCACCCAAGACATTTATAAAGCCGAGAAAACGACCCGCATGTTAAAGCCGGGAAAACGACTCGCACCCAAAGCCGAGAAAACGACCCGTATGTTAAAACTGGGAAAACGACTCGCACCCAAAGCCGAGAAAACGACCTGCATCTTAAAGCCGGGAAAACGACTCGCACCCAAACTGGAAAACAACTTACGTTGTTCTCCAACAAACCTCTATTTTTTGGACAAAATTAGTGTCGTTATCTTTACTTTTCTTTTACTCTCAAGTAAAATCAAAGCAAAGAGGGGCAGCTGTAGACACCTAATTTTGTCCGCCACTTTTAAAGTTTTACGAAATATAATAGATATATAATTAAAAAAAATAATAAATAATAATAATAGAAAAATAAAAGAAATAATAAAAATAAACAATTAGGCTGTTGACACCTAATTTTGTCCGATTTTTATTTTTTTACTTTTTATTAAAAAAAAGGAAATAATAATAATAATAATGACAATAATAATAAATATATAAAGAAATACAAAAATAAAAATAAATAATTAGAAATATAAGCTCTAAACAATCACAAGTGTTTTTGATTCTTGTTTGCCTCTAATTCTTGTTCCGACTCTTTTCTAAAAAAAAAATAATAAGAAATAAAAATAAAGGAAATTGAAAAGAAACGAATTGATTGTCATAAAAATCGATGCAATGATGATCAAAATAAATGAAAAAAAAAACATAAAAGAAATTGATTGATAGTCATAAAATCAAAATAATGGTGATCAATTGAATAGAAAAGAAACCGAAGAATGAATCAATGGCAATAAGAATCAGTATAATTGTGGCCAATTAAAAGAAAAAGAAAACCGAAAAAATAGATTAATGGTAATCAATTGATAATTATTCTCTTGTCTTTTGCAATCTACACCCAAAAGTCTATAAATAGTCTCCCACAAGAGGGCAAAAGAGGAGCACAAAAAAAAAATAGAGAGATTAGTTAGCAAAGGAGAAGGAGAGAATCTGATCTTGAAGTAATCAGTCTAGTACGGTACCATTTTCTTATTCTTTTCTCTAGTCTGCTTATTAGTTTTTTTATTTTTATTTTTACATCCTTTTTTAATATATATATATATATATATATATTTTCTCTTTCTATTTTTTTTGTTGTTTATAGAAATAAACTCATATGTTAAGTTTTCATTTTATTTTTTAAATCGTTTAATCCTAAAAATTGTCTTCTTTGTAATATAAAATAATAAAAAATATAATTAGTTGATGTTTATGGATTAAGAAAACAAATTTTATCATACTGTAATTTAATAAAAAATTTCATAACACGTCTTTATCAAATAAAAAATTTATAACGGATAAATGTTTTTACCCTTAAAATTAGAACTAATGGTTGTTGCCGCCGGATGAAATTCATCTTCGCTCGCTACACCATATTATTTACTTTCAATCATTGGTGGCCTTTGTGTCGCGACAGATCCGACAACGTACGAGCGAATAATCTAACAGATTATTTCACTGTCGTGTTCATTTGTCTCGTTCACAAACCGCCACGTTACGAAATTATTTTTTTTCTTAAAAAAAAATTAATTTCTTTTTTACATTAAAACAAACAAATATTATTATTATTATTATTATTATTATTATTATTATTATTATATTTATCATCATTATTATATATCTATTACATTTTTATTTTTTTAATACGTATATAAATAAAAATAATAATAAAATCGGTCAACACACAAATATTTTCTACCCACGAACTACGTGTGTTTTGATTTCCCTATTTCACCTAGGGATACGTAGGAGCAAGGTCTTCCCCTTGTCAAACCAAATTAATAAAAAATTATATTTTTCGTCTATCATTAATGTAAATAATTTAATTTTTTTATTATTCTTTTTGGGGTAAAAATAAATAAATAAATAAATAAATAAATAGTTTGTATATAATTAATTATAGGGTAACCGTTTTAACGGACGTTGTAGGGTGATAATACTTCCCTACTCGTAATCGACTCCCGAATCCAAATTTTTGGTTGAAAAATATTATTTTAGGTTTTATCCAATTTTTCCTTTAATAAAATTAAAATTGGTGGCGACTCCTTTTTTCGCGGACAAACCGACAATATTAATGATTAAGATCAAAATAATTAATGTTACAGTTATTAATAACAATTTCTTCTAAATCATCTGTTTTTTTTGTTTTTTTTATTTTTTTTATTTATAAAAATAGACCTACTATTTGTTTGTTTTAGTCTGGTTTTCATCTCTTCCGGTCACGTGTTCTTGTTCTAGACTTCTAGTTTTTTCATACGTTAGTTTGCCTTAACATTGTGCATTGTTTTCAGTTCACCATTTGCTTACAACTAGTTCCACCAAAACTTCAGATTTCTATTTTGACTAAGGCATCCCAAATTAATGCCAAAAAATATAGAAGTCAGTTGTTGGAAATGCATATAATTTTGGTTTGTGATTATATAGGTGTACATCAAGAGTTAAATTTGAGTCCATATTTTTTTTAAGTAGGGGTGTGAAAAAAAAACTGGTTAACCACAACCATTTTAAAAAACTGGTGAATCAATTTTAAAAGCCCAAATTATTTTAAAGGAAAACCGACCAATAATTAACTTTAAAGAGTGAAATTTCTACATGCTCAATAATAATGTGGTATCTAATATATATGGATTAATTTATGGTGTGCTCGGAATAAAAAATGTTTTGAAATACAAATATTTCTTAATGTAACAAAGACGCAAATTGAGTTGGATGTGGTCTTTGGTTATTAAATTTGTTCTTTTATTATAAAAAAATCGGTTACAGTTCAAAAGATCATTTTTGAAAATCTCTTCCAAATTCTTATCTCTTATGAAAACAATCTTTAATTTTAATTTCTTATTTGTTTTCAATTTTTATCTTTAATTTTTATTCAGATTTTGTGATTATGAAATTAAATTTAATATCTCTTGGTACTATTATAAGTAGAAAAAAAAAACTATTTTCACATATATTAAGAAATATAGTTAAATGTAATTAATTTTTTAAGTTTTATGTAAAATATAAATTAAATTATCATTTTTAATGTCAAACATTTAACTATTAAGATTACATATTTTAAATTAAATGAACAGTGTATTGAGAATAATAATATTAAATGAGTAAAAACAATTGATCTTTGCTTGTAATTGTGATCAAAATTTAAGACATTTTTTCATCACATATATTGACTAACTCCAAACCACCATCCATTGTTGAACATCCTCTCACCGCTAGACCACCTCCTTTTGGACCTGCGTCGTGTTAAAGATGTAATTCAAAAATACTATTAGAAGCTAGTTAGGATTGTTAGAAGGTAGTTAAGGAAGTTAAATTTTAGTTTTAGTGGTTACTGTACAAACTGTTTGATATAAGTTTCTAATATCAAAAACATTCTTGGGTATGACTGATCAATCTTCGTTTACCAGAATAATCTTGTTTTTACTCTATTCTTTTCAATTTCAATTCCTCTTAGTTATACAATATGTTCTAACAATTGGTATCAAGAGTTTAGGTCTAATCTAGGGAAACAAGAGTGAAAAGTTAGGGGAATTAAAATTGGGAATTACAAGTGTAAGTGAAAGAAAAAAGAAGTCATGAACGAATGAGTTTTTTCATCGAATTTGTCAGTTTTATATGGGAAGAATTGGGAGAGGTGGTATGCATTTATGAGATCATTACTTGGAGCTCAAGAAGTGTTTGAAATTGTCCAAGAAGGCTATGAATAGCTAGGTCTCAATCCCACAAAAATGAAGCAGACAACATTCAAAGATTTCAAGAAAAGAGATTGCAAGACATTGTTCTACATCCAACAGAGTGTGGATTCGAATAACTTTGAGAGAATTTCAAAAGCATGTACATCAAATGAGGCATGGGATATCTTGTTCAAGTACTATACAGGTAGGGAAAAAGCCAAGAAAGTGAAGCTCCAAATGCTAAGAAGGAAATATGAATTGTTATAGATCGAAGAAGATGAAATCGTGGCTGATTACTTCAATCGTGAGCAGGAAATTGTTAATCAGATGAGAACTAATGGTAAATCAATAACTGAAGAGGTGATTATTGAAAAGATTATGAAGACATTAACACAAAGGTATAATCATATTGTAGTAGCTATTGAAGAGTCAAAAGATCTTGAGAAGATGAAGATGGAGGATTTACAAGGCTCCCTAGAAGCTCATGAACTGAGAGTAAGAGAAAGGTGTGCAACAACTTCAACAACTCAAGTGCAGGCATTGCAGGCTCAAGCTAGCAAGAAAGTCAATCAAGATGAAGTGAAACACAATAAAGGAAATGGAAAATCCAAGTGGTACAAGAAACATGATTATGATGGAGGAACTGGAAGTTAAAAAAAAACCAGAATCACAACACCAGTGAGCATAGCAGTAAGAAATCAAGTGGCGAGAATAAGTTTAACAAGAAAGGGATACAATGCTATAATTGTCAAAAGTGGGGGTATTTTGCAGATGAATGTAGATCCAAGAAGGTACAAAAAGATGACGATGAAGCCTAAATGGCAGCTGATGATTTAGGTTCTGATGATGTATTGTTAATGGCTACCACAAACTCAAATGATGACTTCCCATAATTGTGGTACCTTGACTTCTCTAATCATATGACTTAACATAAGGAGTAGTTTGTAAGCATTGATGAAATAGTGAAATAGGAGATTAAATTTGCAGATAATAGCTCAGTAACTGTAGAAGGAGTAGGCAAGGTGTTGATTCATATGAGGGATGAGAAGAAATCCTTCATATGTGATGTGCTTTATGTGCCAACCATGAAGAATAATTTGTTGAGCCTTAGAATGTTGCTTGAAAAAGGATACTCAACAAAGATGAAGCATGGTGAAATGAAGATGTTGTTGAGACAAAATCTCAATTTAATGTTTTGATGAAAACAAACAAAAAGTTAATTAATAATGTTAATTATGATTCAAAATGTTATGTTAATTTAACTTGTGCCTTTGAGTGAATTTAATTAAGAACAGAATCAAGCAAAATAGAAAAGACAACAACAAGAACATTCTGCATTAAAACAGAGAATGATTTCCAGTTTCAAGAATGTTCATCACAACATATTGATCAATCTTTTTCTACCTCTTTAACAAAGAGTCTGCCCTGGAAATTTATTCAAATAGAATCAGTACACGGCAAGGAACAAGTAGAATTCATCCCAGCTCAAAAAGGTTATATCATCACTAAAATAAAAGGACTCAAAGACAGTAAAAAATAAGGACAGTTTGTAACTCCAAAAATCAAACTGTCAAGAAAGTTTGATCAACCTTGACATATGATAAGACATTGAAAAGGACATCTAGAATGAATAAAACAGGAACTCCAGATTGATTATTAAACTTCAAGAAAGATCAAATGGACAGACCCAGATTGATAATCAATCTCCGTTTTCTGCATAACTCCAGTAGTAGTGTATCTTCTTCTACAACAACTTATGATCCTTCTCCAAACTCATCTGGCTACATTCAAGACTCAAAATCGAGACTGTACCATCCAAGATCATGGTAGAAACTTCAAAAGGCTTTTTAATTAGAAGACAAAACTGATTTAAAGTTGTACCAGAAAAGTCAAAAGCAGTTTTAAAGCAATTCAAGGCTGGATTATTTTTAATCTAATATATTGGCTCCATTCAAACTACAGAGCACTGCCAACAGATCTTTTTGAACTTCATTAAAGACCTCTAATGCCTATAAATAGAAGGCCAATATCCAGGATCAATGCAAAAAATTCAAGTGCTGAAAAATCCATAAATCTATCACAAACATACTTGAAGTTCTGATTTTTTGCAAAACAGAGGTTGATCTGTATTCTCATATTAGATTGTGTAATTATCAGTGAATCCCTTGTAAAGAATCAATTCTCAAACAAGAGTTGAGAAATCTCAGATTCGGTCAAAACAATCCAATTGTAAACTCTCAAACTATAAGAGTTTTGTCATAGTTTGTTTAGAGTACATTGAGTCCTATCAAAGTTAGATTGGTAATGTTATTGCTTTCTAGGTGGAAAGTAATAGAGATTGAAACAGATCAAGGTTGATCTAGACTATGTGTTGTAAGATCAAGAAGGTTCTTTGTTTTAAACACTTAGTGGAAAATCTCACAGTGTGAGGACTGGACGTAACCCAAGTTGGGTGAACCAAGATATATCTTTATTTGGTATTCTCTATCCTATCTCTTTATTTGTTAAACTTAATTGATTAACTAAGATAAAACACAAACTGATTTTCTATTTTAAGATAATCAAGGAACGTTCTCTGTTTTATAATAAAAACTAAGAACGTTCTCCGTTTTATGTTTTCATAACCAAGAATCAATCTTGAGTTATTTTCTTAAGTTTTTAACAGGAATTTTTAAAATGTGCATTTACAATTCAAACCCCCCTTTCTTGTAAATCGACATTGTTACTTCAGATGTTTAACAGTTCAAGAAGATTGATCTTGAAGGCACCAGTCTCAAAGACCAAAAAGAAGAGTGAAATGTTGATTGTGTTTATGAGATTCAAGCTGATGGTAGAAAAATAAAATGGATGTAATCTTAAAGTGATAAGGACATATAAAGGTGGTCAGTATTAATCCCATGAATTCCATGAATTATGTGAAAAATAGGGAATGATTCATGAAATGACTACACCATATACACCACAACATAATGGAACTGCAGAAAGAAGGAACAAAACCATCCTCAATACGACTAGAATCATGTTGAAAGGGAGAAAGATGTCTCATAAATTCTGGGGAGAAGCAGCTTCAATAACAGTCTACATATCTAACAGGTGCCCAACTAAAAGACTTGGCAATAGGACACCAAAAGAAGCATGGATTGGAAGAAAACTAAATGTGAGTCATTTAAGGGTGTTTGGCTCATTATGCTTTAGACATGTGCCAGCTCAAAATAGAAGAAAGCTATATGGAAAGGTTGAATAGATGGTGCTACTAGGGTATGATTCAATTGGGGCTTACAAGCTTTATGATTCAAACAAAGACAAGGTAGTAAAAAGCAGGGACATATTGGTAGATGAATCAAAATGTTGGGACTGGAAGATAAGTGCAGCCAGCTCAATCAGTGCACCCAACAGAGCAGTAGTAGTGGAACTGGATGATGGTCGACCAACAGACCCAGTAGTACAGCTAGCTCTAGAACCAGTGAGAATATTAGAGTGAACCAAACAAACTTCTATAAGACTAGATCAAATTGAAGTAACCTCTAACTCAATAATCAATGCAGATGGAGAATTAATACATTTTGCATTGCTGGCTGAATCAGAGTCAGTCAATGAAGATGAGTCACTAAGTGATCCAAGATGGAGACAAGCAATGGAGGAAGAGCTCAAAGCCAGAGAAAAGAATAAAGCCCGAGGCTAATGACCCTGCCAATACACAAGAGACCAATTGATGTGAAATGGGTCTATAAAATCCAAATGAAGTCTGGTGGACAAATTGCCAAATACAAAGTCAAACTTGTAGCAAATGGATTTTCGCAGAAACCTGAACTAGGCTATGATGAAGTCTTTGAAATAGTGAGGCTTGTAGTATCAATGGCCAATTACAAAGGATGAACCATGTATCAATTGGATGTAAAGTTAGTCTTCCTCGATGGACCATTAGAAAAAGAAATATATATGAAACAACCACCAAGATATGAGGAAAATATGCAAAGAAGGCAATGTGTATAGGTTGAGGAAAACATTGTATGGCCTGAAGCAAGCTCTTAGGCTTGGAACGAGAGGATTGATAGATTTTTCATAGAACAACAATTTGAAAAATGTGCAAATAAGCATGGAGTCTATGTTAAGAAGGCAACAACAACAACACCTACACTATTAATATGTCTTTTTAATGATTTGCTAGTGACTGGCAGCAGTGAAACATAAATACAACAATTCAAGGACATAGTGAAAAAGGAGTTTCTAATGACATATTTGGGCACATTGTCATACTTCTTTGGTATTGAATTTGTGCTCAACATGAATTGAGTTTTCATGCATCAAAAGTAGTATGTCAATGATTTATTAAAGAAATTTAATATGCAAGATTGCAATGGCTCAAGTACCCCATCAGAAGCATGGCTGGCATTGGTTAGAAAAGGAAAAGAGGAGTTGGTTGATCCTACAACATTCAAGCAAATGGTAGGATCCTTGAGGTATTTGTGCAACACAAGACCAGACATTGCATACAATGTTGGGTTGGTTAGCATGTACTTGGAGAAGCCTAGAACACCTCACTACATGGCAGCCAAAAGAATTTTGAGATACATTAAAGAAGCTAGTGAATTTGGACTGCTCTACTATAGAAATGCACATGAAAATGAAGTTGGCTTGACAGGATTCGTTGATGATGACTGTTGTGGAGACAAAGACAATAGGAATAACATCACAAGCTATATGTGTTATGATCAATGATTCATCACTCTCATGGTGTTCAAGGAAGCAAAACATAATAGCATTGTCCACTTGTAAAATTGAATATGTGGCTGCATCAAAGGTTTGTATAAAAAACTTTTGGTTTGCAAAAAATTGAAAAATATGTATAATAAAAACTTATTTTTAAATAAAATAATAATTATTACAATATTTTTTTATCAAGAATTTTTGTTTGAACTTTAATAATTAATAAATGAATTTACCAAAACAACAATTAATACCAAATCGAAAAAATATTTCCAAAAATATATAAAGTCAATGACTAAAATGTACCTAACTTTGGAGGAAAAACTAATTATATGACCATCTTACTTTATATGTTATTATATAAAGTACCTAAAATCACTTCTTTTTTGGGAGAAATTATGTAAAGGGTCAACAAAATATAAATAAATTAAAGGATCTGAATAGTTAAAAAATTAAAAAAAAATTAAACACGTTATAACTAAAAAAAAATTGAAATATTTTAATAAATATAATTAATTTACATATTTTAATAAAGATATTTAATTTATTAATTT
>JBBPBT010001178.1:10615688-10631766 GCA_037974875.1 Cicer bijugum
CATAATGACCATATAATTGTTGTTGACTAGATAATATTTAATATTTAAAATTAAAACTTATTTTATTAACTTATTTAATCATTTAATTAAAAATTTAAAAGTAATTAACTAACCAATTTAAAAAAATTTAGATTTAAATATATTTTTTATCTTTTTAAATATGATTCATTTTTATTTTAGTTTATGTAATTTTTTTGTTTAATTTATACTTTGTAAATTCTAACAAATATTAATTTTGAATAAACTGACACATAATGACCGTATAATTGTCGTTGACTAGATACTATTTAATATTTAAAATTAAAATTTAATTAAAATTCAATAATGTTCAACTTCAAATCACAAATTCTATATCTGATCCAAACTCCAAAACTTCTAATCTCTCGTTTTTTTCAAACTGTTCAACGAATTTGTCAAATAAATCAGTAATTCTAAAGTTATTTCTCTAATAAGCTTCATATAACCGTCTAAGTCAGTGTCGATGTTTTGTTTTCTTTTACCAACGATAATAATTTTTTTTTCTTAGCAGAAAACAAAAATACATATGAGAATAGAATAGGAAGGTGTGTGACTAACTTTTAATTTTTTTCGCTAATAGTTATAACACCAAAATTGACTAGAATTCTTTTTATAGAGAAGTAAAATAAAATTTTAATTCTGATTTATGAGATATGGAGGCGTGAGATATAACAAAGGAGGATAGTCTTTTTGTGTTGTCTTATCTTAATTGCACAAAAAAATAAGACTCATAATTAAATTTGTAACATACCTTTAAAAAATGAATTAAAGATGTTAAAAATGAGTTAATGTAAATTATCTTCTCTTTAATTGGTTGAGACGAGGACATATACTCTATATTATGTCAAGAAAACACCATGAATTATCATAAAATCTTGTAAGAGTAAAATGAATCAGTCAAGTCATTTACACGAGATTGTGTTTTACTAACTCTACTATCTACTAAAATAAAACTAACAAACAATATAATTTCTATAAATTTTAATTTAATTAAATAATTCAACTAATATTTTTATTAACTAAAATAAATTAAGCAAGACAAAAATATCACTACAAGTCACACATAACAAAATTAAACAAATATATCTAACACATCAATTTCATGATTATCGAAACTAATCAAATAAGCAAAATACACAATAGTCCATTTAAGAAATAATCACGTTATAAATTGTCCCGTATAATTATCACGCCAAAACAATAATTATTAATTAAATAATAAATCATGACAATTACTAAAAAGACACATTATATATATATATATATATATACTGGTTGAATCAATTGTGTGGTCGCGATTTTGTTCCCCTGGAGGAAAATGATGGAAGGACTTCCACTGGAAGCGTAATAAGCAAAAAATGTTGTTGTAACACCCCAATATTTTTATATATATTATATATGCATCTCTTAGTAATTTTTGTAATTTATTATTTAATTAATAATTTATTTTACATGTAAATAAATTAAATTAAAATTTACTATTCCTTATTTTACTTGAATAGTTATAACCTTTATTTTTACTTAATTGTTTTGGTGTGACAATTACGGTTTATGACATAATTATTTCATACATGGACAACTGTGTATTTTGTTTATATGATTATTTTGGATAATCATGAAATTAATGTGTTAGATACATTGACCTTATTTTTATACGTTACCAGTGATAATTCTGTCTTACTGATTTATTTTAGTTGATGAAAACATTATTTAAATTATTTAATTAAATTATAATTTATAAAAATTATATCATTTATTAGTTTTATTTTAGACCAAATAAGTATTTAACCTAGGAGTAGGGGTGGGAATAGGCCAGGCCAGGCCAGACTTTGAAAGGCCTGAGCCTGGCCTACGATTTATTTTTTCGGCCTAAGCCTGGCCTACGGCCTATCATAAGCTTTTTTTTCGGCATAAGTTTGGCCTTTTTAATAGTTTGGCCTGGCCTGGAAGCCTTTTTAAAAGCCTTTTTAAACGAATCCATTATTACTTCTTAAACAAATAAGAAAACTACTAAGTGATTAACGATTACCTAATATAAAACGACTGCCAAATATAGAACTGCTACCGAATATGGAAGGACTACTGAATATGAATATGGAATGATTAGTAAGTGATTGCCTAATTGATAAAATTTAAAATAGAAAATAATATTATTAATATAATAATAAAAAATAATATTAATAAATAATAAATATATATAGGCTGGCCTGGTAGGCCTAACAGGCTTTTTTATAAGCCTGAGCCTGACCTATTTAAATAAATAGGCTTTAAAAACAGCCTGAGACTAGCCTTTTTATTAAATAGGTCAGACCATAAGTAGGCCAGACCATACGCCCCTATGGACGGCCTATCCTATTCCCATCCTTACCTAGGAGATAATAGAGTTAATGAAAGTCTTTCGTTTTATTTATATATTTTATTTAATTAATTTAGTGTGACAATAATAAAGTAATTGTTCATTTAATTTTAATTATTTGATGAAGTATATTTATACTAATTAATTAATTAAATGTTGGGGTATTTTTTAGAGTGAACAATGACCAAATCAATTTTGGTCAAAATTTAATCATTCACACTATATTTTATGTTTAATAGCATTTAATTATAGAACAATGACCAAATTATGATTTGTAGGTAATTTGTTGATAAATAATATCCATTCAACGATACTAAACAACTCACTTTAGAAAATAAAATAAGTAATATTAATAATTAATGATCAAATAAATGATTGATATTATGTGCACATGTATGACCAATCATGTATAATTATAATATCAACCATAATTCATTTATTTTATCAATTTTTTACTTTAAATGAACCAAATTCAAACAACTCTAAATGTGATAAAAAAAAAAAGTCAACAACACCATTTTCATTCCATAACACAAGATATCTCTTTAACAAAATAAATTTATTCTACAAATTTGTTCTATAACCAATAATACGAAGCGTCATCCTATGGTAAAATGTTAGATAAACCTAACCTACATTCCTCCGATAGTTTATGTTGAATATATGGTAATAATTGAATTTTAGTTTTTTCAAAAAAAATAATAATTATATTAAGGTATGCATTTTTTATTTAAAAAAAGTCTAATAATGCAAAACAGCCGGGAAATTGGGAAGTTTTATCGTCAAATCTTTTTAAAATAGGAAGAAATACAATGTATTTTATTTTATTTTTGGAAACATCCCCTATTATTTTATTTTTGGTTCTAGAACATCCCTTATAAACTCATTATTTTTGAAAAAAATTAATAAAAATAGGTCAAATTCGTAAAAAAAAATATCTTCTTATTATATATTTTCATTTTACTATGTAATACTGAAACATTTATTTATGCATGAAATCTAATTCCTTGACCACCGTTTCTATGATCCCTAATGGATGCAATCAATGTCATCAATTTTTTTCTCTGGATAAGCAAATTAAATATCATCTTCTTCCTTTTACCATTTACATGTTTATCTTAGTTGTAGCTCCTAATCTCATAGCGGTAACTTTTTCCATGTTATTACCGTTTCTCATAGCGGTAACTTTTTCCATGTTATTACCGTTTCTCATAGCGGTAACTTAAAAATAAAATTATAAAATATTAAACCAATTTTATCTACATAAAGAATGAAATATATATTTAAAAGAAATTAACCGAATAGATATATTAGTTTTAGGTTGAAAAAAAATACAGAAACAGCGCGAATGTAAAAACAAGTTTTATTATGTACCATAAAAAACGTTTAAGCAAGGCACTCAAGTAAAAGTGAATAAAAAAAATTTAATATATTTAACCATTAATTTTTTACTAATTATTTTTGTTTATAGTTGAAATCAAAATATATATAGATATAGAACCATTGATTATTATTAAATGTAAAAAAATAAATACTAAAACCCTTAATATATTTGTTTAAACCCTTGATTGCCTTCTCTACTGGGTTCGGCCGTTTCAACGTCGATTCCCTTAAAACCCATCATCACTACAGCCTCTCTCTCTCTCTCTCTCTCTCTCTCTCCAAACACTTACACATATTAGCATATATATATATAAGAAGAGATTCACTTGTTTGTGTTTCACTCACTCAACGACGTCGTTTTCGTCTTCCGCCGCCCTGTATGTGTTACTGTTATCTCTTCCATTGCGCTCTTAGATACATTTTACTAATAACTATCTCTCTCTCTCTTTTTGTTCTTTGTTTTATTTATTTATTTTTTCGTTCTACTCGCTCTCTGTTTTCTACTATTTACTGTTTTTATTTTTTTTTATAATCAGTATATGTTTGATGATGTCTAAAAGAAAATATTTGTTTATTGAAAAACCTAGAAATTAAGTATCAAACCCTATTTATATATATAAAATGTATGGAAAAGATTAATTGGTGAAATTTATTATGTTATTACATGTAAATTGTAATTGATTGGAGTGTATTTGGTGTGTAATGTTTCATTTCTATGAGAGATTATTTAAAAATTGATTGGAGTTGTTGTAGTTGTAGTTGTGGACGATGGGGTGGAGAGAAGGAATGATGAAGAAAATTTAGGGTTAGAGTTTGTGGTTTTGTGATTCATTTGAAGAAGCAGTGAATGGGAGAGGAAGGTTGTGAGTGGCACCTTTTCTTGACTGGAAATGTTGTAACATAATATTGTCAAATAGCAGCGCCATTGAGTTGCAGAATATTAACAAACTGCTGTTGTCATGATTTAGTATAAAATGTGGTCATATAATGGCCGGTAAGGTCGAAGGGGATGGTGGAAAGATGGGGTGGATGGAAGGAATGAGGTAGAAAATTTTAGGGTTTGGTGTTTGAAGATTTATTTGAAGGAGTGGATGAGAGATGAAGGTTGAACAAATGTGAATGTCTTGGTTGCGAGTGGCTTAGTTTGTTGATCGACAATGACCCGCAACAATGACCTAACATGATGTTGTCAAATAGCGGTGTCATTGTGTAGCGGAATATTAACAAACTGCTATTGTTTTGTGATACACAATTTAGTACAAAATGTTGTTAAATAGTGGCTAAAGCGGCGTTATTACACTGTAGTGTAGTGGAATTTGAATGAACAGGTTTTCTGCGATCCATGATTGACAACATTATGTTTGAGTGCGGATAAGTTTTTATTCATTATAATACGTATTCCATTCAAATTTAAACTCACTCTTGTTTGGTTGATTTGTTACTAATCTTTGTGTAAGTTTTTACTTTTATCCGGCATGTTGATATGTGATTTCTTCCACTTTTTAATGCCCTTTTAATGTTACATTCTTTTTGTTTTTTAGTATTACACCTACTTTAATGGAGTTTCAAACTCATATTATTTCCCCTATTATTAACAATGAGTAATCTGATCCAGGAACACAAGCCAATAAGCTGAAGAGAAAGAAGTCTATCGTGTGGGAATACTTCAATGTGGAAACTGTTGGAGCTGGATGTACAAAAGCATACTGTAAACAGTGAAAAAAGTCATTTTCTTATATAACTAATTTAAAACTGGCTGGAACAAATCATTTGTAAAGACACACTTCTTTTGGAATCTGTCAAGTAATGCAGCAGAAAAGCGAACAAAACTCATCTCCCCAAAATGGTTTTCTGCAGGATGCTGCCAAGCCATCCAAGAAAAGGCAAAGAGCTAATGGTATCTTATTTGATCAGGAGCGTTGCAACCATGACATTGCTAAAATGACAATTCTACATGATTATTCTCTTGATATTTTGAAACACCCGGGCTTCATTGATTTCGTGCAGACTCTTTGTCCCCAGTTCAATCCATCATGTTTGAATTCCATTGAAGGGTTTTGTGTTTCTATGTACCTCAGAGAGAAGCAAAATCTGTTAGATCTCATTAATAGGATTCCTGGACGACTCAACCTGACGTTGGACTTGTGGACTTCAAACCAGTCAACAGGGTATGTTTTTATTCGAGGACACTTCGTTGATAGCGATTGCAACTTACATCATCCTATTCTCAATGTTGTTACAGTACCTTTTTGCGATTCAGATGATTCCCTAAACCAAGCGGTAATGACCTGCTTATCTGATTGGCATTTGGAGGGTCGGGTACTTACCCTTGCAGTTGATAAATCTTTTGCAAGCGAGACTGTGAAGGTAAATTTACAAGGCCATCTCTCTGTTAATAACCATGTGATTCTCAGTGGTCAGTTATTAAACCAGAATTGTTATGCCTGTGTTCTCAGTCGCCTTGCACTAGATGCACTACAAGCAATGGGAGAAACTATTAGCAAAGTTCGTAAGTGTGTGAAATTTGTGAAATTTTCTGAATCTCACGAAGAGAAGTTTATTGAGCTTAAACAACAACTTCAAGTACCTAGTTTGGTGAACCTTTTGATTGATGACCGATATAAATGGGATACAACATACCATATGCTCGTAGCTGTCTGTGAATTAAAGGAAGTCTTCGCTTGCTTTGATACCACTTGTCCCGATTTCACAATGACTCTAACTATGGACGACTGGAATCAGGTTGAAACTCTCCGCACATATTTGAAGTATTTGTATGATGCAGCTCAAGTTTTAACTGCCAGACCGCACCCAACTGCGAACTTATATTTTCACGAAGTCTCAAAACTTCATATGGAGTTGACTAATGCAGCCTTTGGTCATGATCCTTTTCTCAGTAGTTTGATTTTGCCTTTGCACAAGAATTTTGATCAGTATTGGACAGAAAGCTGTCTCATGTTGGCAGTTTCTGTAGCCGTGGACCCGAGACATAAAATGAAACTTGTGGAATCCACCTTCGCTAAGATATTTGGAGAGAATGCCGAATCATGGATAAGAATAGTTGAGGATGGTCTTCATGAACTATTCATTGATTATAACACTGATATGCTTCATTTTACGGCATCAATTGGCGATGAAGGGGATGATATTATGTCGAGGACAGAACCGTATGAAGGGCCAGTTGATGGTTCTCTTTTTGTTGATGAAGGTGGAATTTCTGACTTTGAGTTTTTTATATCTGATTTTACTTGTATGCAGCAATTCAAGTCGGAATTGGATGAATATTTGGAAGAACCACTTCTGTCTGATGTAAAAGAATTTGATATTCTGAGTTGGTGGAGGGTAAATCAACCGAAGTATCCAACACTGTCTAGACTTGCATCTGATATTTTGTCAATGTCGATATCCACTGTGTCTGCAGATTCTGTTTTTGACACAGAAATTAGAAAAATGGATAACTATCGTAGTTCGTTAGACTCTCGTACTCTTGAAGCTCTTATTTGTGCCAAGGACTGGCTCCGATATAAATCTATACCTAAAAATGTTTCAAATACACTTGAGAAAATGAAACTTTAGAAGGAAGTGATAGAATCTCAAGTAACCATTAGGTATTCGTTCAAAATTTGAAACAATTGTTCAGGTCAATTAATTTGTGTGATAATTGTCAATACATGTTTTTATAGAATAGATAGATATTGATTCTATTCGAACTTCATCTTTTGGCAAAAAGTAACTCAACTGTGTAACACAACAATTGCATTCATACTTTCATGGTTTGAATTGGAAACCAGAAAGATTCATAGTTTCAAACATTCAATGAAAATATTATTATTATTATTATTATTATTATTATTATTGTTATTATTATTATTATATCTTCCACATTATAATTATTCTCCACTAATTTGATGGGTGTACTTAGAGGAAGAGAATATGTATATTGGGCACAAGTGTGCAAAGTTTTTCAGTTTGTGTTCAATCCTATGAGTTCTTGGACAGAACAAATTTTTTTACATTCCAGGTTTTTTTAAAGGCAAAGATTTTTCAGACCTGGTTCTTTTTGGAAGATCAAGGGAAACATAAAAACCATTTCTGTCAAAAACTCTCTTTGGTTTGTTGGTGTCACAATCAATACCTTCATGGATTTGGAACCTGATGCAATAACATCTATGCAAGAAGATGCATAACACTTTTCCTACCACTTGTTTTTACCCTGTTGAGCCCATCATTGAAACTGAGTCAGAGTGTATTAGATGGCTGAACAAGTCTCCAAAATATGTTTTGTTCATCTCTTTTGGGAGTGGTGGAACACTCATAATCAAATCAATGAGACATACTTTGGGTTACAATTTAGTGGCTGTGGTTTTTGTTGGAGTGTGAGAGTTACAAATATTTAGTTTATGCTCTAAATTAGTCTGTGTACTGTCTGTGATAGGGACTGAAACTTACAAAGAGTATATGATGGGGAACAAAAATATATTAAGTCTATTTGATATATAAAACCTTTGGTTTCTTAAATTTTTTTCATATTATTTTAGTCTTTTAAGTATTTTATTTTTGTCTTAAAATTTTTATTCTTTCTGAAAATTAAGTTACACTTAACAATATTTTTTCTCAGTACTTCTAAAAATCTAAAAATATACATTAAATAAATTTTATTTTTATTTTACGGATGAAGAGTAAAAAAGACTAGACATATCTAAATTTCTTATTTCTTAATTTGCTCAAAGTTAAAATAACCAAAGATAAAAAATGGAGAGAGTAATATTTATCATTATTAATGCTAGTTTTACATTTCATATTTTAGAAGATTTTTTTTTTCTCGAAAGATACTTTGACAACACAAAAAAATTATTTAATTAAATTTTTTTTATCATTTTATAAATAAAAATATTTATCGTTTTAAGAAAATATTACTTCTCTCTTTAAATATAATATTCTCTTAATTTTTTATTAATTGCCTTTTTAATAACATATACTTAATTAATGAATTTACATCTTTATCTGCAAGTAACAATAAAAGTTATAGTAGCTTTAAAATTAATTATGTTTTTTCAAAGTAAACAAACATATATAAAATAAATTACAATAATTACTCAAATTAATAAATGTTAATATTATTAAATTGAATATCAATTTTTTTTTTTTTTTAACTCGAACTCAAACTTTGGTAGTTATTTGCAAATTTTCTTGTTATTTCATCTAAGGATAAAAAAAGATACAATAAACACGGTACAAGAAATCAAGTTCTTAGTCACATTCCCTCCCTCCACTCTCCAGTTTGTGTTGGACTTGAAACTAATGCCATATTTTGGATTGAGGTAGAATCATGAATGAGCTTAATCAAATCATAAATGTTTCCTTGTAACATAGATGTGATCTTACATTATTAATTACACATTGCTATGCTACTTTATGTTAGGTGTATGTTCTTCATGTTTAAGTCTTCTTCATTTTCAAAATTTTCACTTTCACTTTCACTTTCCTTGTTTCTCAAGAGAATGATTTCCAACACTCCAATCTCTATGCTTGAAACTTGCAATTTCATGTATCAATTAAACCAAATTCACTCACACACAATTAAAATTAGAGCTGTCAATTTGACAAGCCTCCTAATTATTGGCCCCGGTCTACATTTTGGAGGGGCAAAAAAAATTAATAATTTAAAAGGTCTCCAAAAACAATGGCTCATAAACTAAAAGCCCTCTAAAATTTTGTGGGTTTAGAGGGCTTATAGGTCCACTTTATTTAAAAAAGAATCGATTTTCTTTTTTAAAAAATAAAGTTTTTCAATTTTTTCACCGATAAATTTTTTTTTGATTTTTTTTCTATAAACTTTTTAGATTTTTTACTATAAAAAATTTTCGATTTTTTTGTATAAAAATTTCCGTTAAAAAATATTCAATTTTTTTCGATAAAAATTTTTCTGATAAAATATTTCTGATTTTTTTCGATAAAAAATATTTGATTTTTTGTTTCAATAAAAAATGTCTGATTTTTTTTTCGACAAAAAATGTCCGATTTTTTTTCGATAAAAAATTTTCATTTTTTTTAATAAATTTTTTTTTCAAGAAAAAATCTCAGAATTAACAAAATATTGGGGGCTTATAGGCCCCTAGAGCCCCCTCCCTTAAGCCCCATGAAATAATAGGCCGAAATTTTAAAAAAATCATTTTGATAGGGGTCTAATAATAAAACAAAAAATTAAAGAGCCTTATAGTTATAGTTGACGGCTCTAATCAAAATGGGTCACTCTTCAAACCACGTGTTTGTAACTAAAGTTATAATCTTCTGTTGTACAAAGGAGTAAGAGGATATTTTTTATGCACATAAGGTGTTTGACATAATTCTTCAACCAAGCGTGTTCATTTACTATGATCAAATAGTATTCTAGGATAAACTCTTCAAAGTTCCAAGAGTGGAATTTCCTTGTATAAATTATTGTTGGTTCATAATGATAGTTACGAATGAGAATAGGTCAGACCGATCGACACGGGCCTACGTCAAGTCCAAGTCAGGTTAAACTTTTTTCTTAAACAAATAAGACCAATGCTTCTAAAAAAGCTTATTTAGTTAAAAATGTTATGCTATAGATCATATAATAAGCCTTTTAGGCCTATTATGCCGACCTATTTAAATAAATATAAATAATATTCTTTTACTATATTAATTATTATATTAAATTTTAATTTTTTTGTTATATATTTAACTTTTAGTAATTTACGAATATTAACCTCATTTAGTTTATGAGGTTAATAGAATTTAAGTATAATGTATATACAATCATATTCTTCAAAATGTGATGTTAAAAATCAAAATAAAACTTCATTGACATATTAACTCGTTAATCTATTTAAAGATATGTTTGATTACTTATTCAAAAATATTAAAATGAAATAGGTTTTAAAGTAGGCTAACATGCCATGTTAGACTTCTATCAAATCCGAACTCAAACCTAAACGATAAGCCTATAACAGGCCACATGTCAGACTTATGATTAAATTTTTTGAAAGGTCAGACTCAAGCCTAGCAAAGCCTAACTCGATTTAGCCTATTCCCACCCCTACTGATAGTTTTACATTTCCATTTTTGTTGAAGGGATTTACCAAAGATATGGGTTTGAAGTATGGGAAAATTTAACT
This sequence comes from Cicer bijugum, assembly GCA_037974875.1. Lineage (NCBI taxonomy): Eukaryota > Viridiplantae > Streptophyta > Magnoliopsida > Fabales > Fabaceae > Cicer > Cicer bijugum. The sequence continues at coordinate 10,626,588 of JBBPBT010001178.1, forward strand.
TAACCATGGTGCGAAATATGGTTTTGATTCTAATTTGTTTATTCAAAAGGGTTTTATTCATTTGTTTTATTTAGGCGGGCTAATTGAGTTAGTGCGCAAGATTTTTGACATGGGTAGGGGGTGTAAGTGGACAAAATAAATTTAATCAATTCGAACATCTAAATCAAACCAACCCCAAAATTATTTGTTATTTCTAGTCAGGTAAAAAACCAAATCAAACCAATGTAAGACAAAGATTATTGGTTCGGGTATTGGATTAAGTTTTAAAAACCAATAAAAATCGAACTAAGCCAACACTATTCATATTTTTTATATATTTATTTTTTACATAAAAATCTTGTCAAATAAGACAACTTTTTTTTATAATACAATCAGACTCATCACCCATTAAACTTAATTCCAAACCCTAGTGATATCCTCACACATACATCACATTATGCCGCAATAGTCTCTCATCCACTCACGCTTACTATTATATGACAATATGGTATCATTTGCCTCAGTTCTCACGTCGCCGCCCACAACTCACTCATTGAAATTGCGCTGCCCACCTCATCGCCTTTCACCTCACTCTTTTTCCTTGCCGCCACAACCCACAACAGTTTCTCTCCTAGATCTTTATTTCTCTCATAACTCATTCATTTTCTCTCTCTCAACCGTTTCTCACTGCCATGACCTCCTCTTCGTTTCTTTGTCCCGATTTTTTTTCTATCACAATTTGTTTCTCTCCATTGAGGTAACAAAGTTTATTCTTTTTTGTTGTTTTTTTTTCCTATTTTGTTTACTATTTTCTATTGTGTTGTACATTTAGTAAAGTTTTGATTATTATTTCTAATTTTGTTGTACTTTGATTGTTGTCTATTTTGATTATTGAGCTATGAACAAGTACAACTAGGACAATAAGGATGAAAATCACACTATTGTCACACCTTTTGAAGAAATACCAACATGCGTGTAAAGCAAAGAAGTAACACCAGACAACTACTAAATTCTCAATCACGTTGTTCATTCAAACACAAAACTAATAACATTTTGGTTGCAAATGAAGAATGTTATGGATTAAATAGAACACATGCCTATTAAATATCATGCTAAACATATGTCTTTCTTAAAAATCAGTAGCGAGTTATAACGAGCTCTCTCTAACCTTCATCATGTATATAAAAGGAACATCAAGGTGAAGACAATAGCAAGAGTTTTAAGTGCAATCAAAACTCTTCACTAAAGTAAAAGCTCCAATTCTTTTATACTATATTCAAGGATATCTTTGTTGAGTTATTGTAGATAATCAATCTCAAAAAAGTGTTGAGTAGATTATAATCCTACAACGTTCAATCATAATTCTATTTGAAACTCAAATATATTTCTTAAGATAGTTTGAGTGTATTGTAAAAATCATTTTTGTTTAAAAGGTAACTTGTAAAAATCATTTATAAACTGAAAGGAAATTGTAAAAATACTTTCAAGATTGAAAGATGAATGTTGTAACTGATTAAGAGTGATCAAGGAAGATTATGTGAAATCAAGAACGTTCTTATGTAAAGCACATTAGTGGAAAAACACACAAATTGTGAGGACTGAACGTAGCCGAGATTTGGTGAACTAGGATACATTATTGTGTTATTCTCTTATCCCTATCATTTATTTTTCTCTCACTCACTATCACTAATCACATAGAAATAATTTGTTTCGGTTATTTTTAACTAACCAAGAATGTTCTACATTTTTATGAGTAACCAAAGTTGATCTTGAGTTAGTATAAATTGAAAGCAGGAATTAATATTTTAAAAAGGGATCACAATTCAAATCCTATTCCTTGTGATTGATATTGGTATTTCAGTGTGAACTCACCTAAGACCAAGTTGATGAATCAAAGTTGAAAATTTTAATGAGATGATGAATTGTGGAAACGCTTTCGGTCACTTGATGTTATAAGAAAAAAAAGTGTTGTAGAGTAAGATGCATGCAATTGTTTTTTCGATTACAAATTCAATTTGTTCACCACATGAAAAAGTTAAAACCAAAGACGTCTGAAAGAAGAGTCCGTGTAAGAAGTCGAATGAATATGATGTACATCGAGACCCTTCTTACTATGAGCATATTGATGCAACATATTATGAACATCTGGTTTCAACAATCTCAATCATTAAAGACGAGACTCTCTCATTCATCAAAGAAGCAACATTCTCAATCCTTGATGAAGAAACCCTCTCAATCCTTAATACATATGTTCTTGAGACAATTTTATAATATTATTCAATCAAACACTAATGACATAATTAATGTGATTGTTGAAGGAAATTGTGGCTATCAAGCTATTGTATCATTGCTTGAATATGGTGAGGAGTCTTGGTGTCTTTGGTCCACCATAGTTTGTGTCAGGAGATTGCTTCTTATATAAGTCATAGATGTTCCCACAACGCATTAAAGAAGTCAGAGACTATTTGAAGATAATAATACTGAGTATTCGACATTTAGAGAAATAAATGTCCATATATGGGTTACAACAATGACATGTTATTCTAGCCACGTTTGGTCGAATATTTTATGACTTGTTTTCCTATGAGGTCTCATATTTAGGATCGACAATATATGATTGTATTATATGTATTCGTTTTGTTGACCTAATTCATTGAGTTTAGATAAAATGATATCATTATTTTCTTAAGTAATACTTAATTTTTTAAATAATAAAACTAATATTTATTATTTTAAACGATTTTGCAGTTAAAGATGAAAGATAAGTTTCCAATGTCAAACATTGCACCTTGGAAGAAATTTGGTACAAATGAGACAACTTATTTGACAACAACAGTAGAACGTATACAACAATGGTCAATGGATATTTATTACGGTATATGACACATGTTTAACGCGATCCACAAAAAGAATCCATAGATAAAATGTCATTAGATGAAGATTGATTTTGCACCTACACATTTTGTATGGACTACAAATAAAATCACTTGTTGTTAGTCCATTTTAGTTTCTAAATTTCTTTAATTATTAACTTATGTTGTTCATGACAAATAATATTAAAAATGACAATAATAATGTTCATTACAAATAACATTAAAAACTACAAACTACTGTCACGATGTGTTAAATATAAAACTCTATAAAAGTAACTTTACAATTCATTAGATTTATGGGATAGGTGTTGTGTAGAGGGGGTAGAGGGTAATATTTCAAACTTTTTTTACGTGAAAAAACCTCTATATTGTGATTTGATTCTTATAAAGTGAATAAACATTGAAGCAAAAATTTAAGTACTCATATTTCTATTTTTCTAATTTGGCTCATAAAAAGTAAAAAGTTTCTAAAATGAATGAATCAATGGTTGATATTATAACCACTTACTATTGATTATACATGTGCATATAATATCAACCACTTATTTGATGATCAATGCTTTATATTACTCATATTAGAGTTAAGTCCTAATTTTTCTATTTTGTCTCAAGAAATAAATGAATTTTTTAAAGTTTAAATATGCAATTAGTTTCCACCGAATACATAAAATTTGATTTTAGCCATTGCCAAATAAATTTTTTAGTTTAAGTCTCTGCAAAATGCAAACGGTTTCATTTTATCCATAGCATCCACAAATTAAATAATTAATGACATTAAACTTAGTCCACACAAATTAAATAATTAATAGCATTAAACTTACTCCCCACAAATTTGAAAATCCATGAAATTTGATTTTAATCCCTACATACTAAGGTTTAAATACGTAATTAGTCACGATAAAATGCAAAAACATGTTTTAGTCTATAAAAAATAAATTTATTTAACCCTTTTTAAAAATTAGATTTTAGAAAGAAAAAAAAATGATATATTTTTGTAGAGACGAAAACGTATTTAACATTTTTTTATTTATTATATGGAGACTAAAATCAATCGTTTTGTATTTCGCTAGGACATAAACAATTCATTATTTGTTTTGTAGGAACTAAAACCAAATTTCTTTGATTTTGCACGGACTATGTTTAACCTCAATAACTACTCAACCGTAACCATTTAAGCATTAGAGACTAAAACGAAAACTTTTGCATTTTGTAGCGACTTAAATTAAAAATTTATTTTGCAGGGACTAATGTAACATCCTAAATTAAAGGATTAAAAATTATTAGAATTTTAAAATATTCTATTTTATAGATTATTATGATTATATTGTTATTATTATTATTATTATTATTATTATTATTATATCAACTATTAATTTGCTTAAAATAAGGTAACATTAGTAAGCTGTTGTTTGTTTGAGACTGTAATAATAGGAAGTTTGTTTTGTTTGTAAACTATTTATGTGAAATAGATATTAAAAAACTTTTATAAACTTTTATAAGTTGTTGTTTGTTTGAGACTGTAATAATAGGTAGTTTGTTTGTTTGTAAACTATTATAACAAACTTTTGCTACCTAATTATCTATTATCAAGGAGTCAAACAAAACCAAACAAGTAATCCTATATGAATTTAATATGTATTCATTTTATTTGTAACAACAAGAGTTTAGTGGGGCAAATATAGGATACCTAGTAAAACTATCTTATAAATATTTAATTGTAAATAGATACAAAGAAGAAAATAAAAAACTCCATAGAGAGAACTACATATCCCACCATAAAGAGGAACAAAAGTATGATTTCATTTGCAGTAGTAGTGATTAGTAACGACTAACACATACGAAACTTTTTATAAAAGAACGCTTCAAAGAGGTGAGTAATCACACCCTTTAAACTATCATGGTACATTTATTTTGGAAATTTAGAATGTAAAAAGAGTTACATATTATGAACGGTATTTTCTTATAAGAATATATTTTGTCGAAAGCCTAACTCTATTAAAATTGGAAATCTATGAACTATAATAATAGATTATGAATGGGTTTGTTTACTATTGCTTATTAGATTACCGTTTTTATGATTGTTTGAATATATACTCTTTAAAAAAGATTGTTTTATTATATTTTCTTGAATGATTGTTGTTATTATATATTCAAATTAAATATTATATCATAAATATGATTTTACGACCATAGTTGTTAAAATATTAATTATTTGGATTTAATGCGTTTGAGACATATATATATTCTTTTAAAAAAATTGTTTTATTATATTTTCTTGAATGATCATTGTTATTATATATTCAAATGAAATATTATATGATAAATAT
>JBBPBT010001178.1:10634758-10656422 GCA_037974875.1 Cicer bijugum
ATATATATATATATATATATATATATATATTATATGCTCACATTTTTCACAAAAAAACTCCTTAACTTGGTGGTAAATGATTGATATTAGTTTGATTTTAATTAACTTAGGCACTCAAGTGCAATATAAGAGTTTGGATACACATAGATGCAATACACCTTATTATTTAACTCCACTTCACCTTAGAATTCCCCATATATTTATAAAATACAGTCTATATAAAAAAAAAATGCAAAATTGCATTTATCGTCCTTTCGTTTTTCATACTCACAATCCATTTCACTAACTTTGCTTTACATTGACCCAAACACCCAAACACAACCTAAAAGAAAAGTTCTTCTTCTATGGGTAGAAAGAAGAGGAGGGAAATGTTCTTCTTCCATGGGTAGAAAGAAGAGGAGGGAAATCTAAAAGAAAATCAGAATTGAAACTTGTGCTAAACAATTCAAAGTTTGGTCCACAAAATCTTTGCAGATGTTTATTTTAAGTTAACAACTACTTTTGCTAAAAAGAAAGCATTTTATTACCCAATTTAATGTAGGACAAGCTGTTAGACTTTTACAATGTAATGAATCCAATTACGAGAATTAAAAAAATTGATAATAATATAATGACTTAATTGTAATTTTAGTCGTTTTATTTTTACTGATTCACGAAATTGGTCTCCCTATTTTAAAAGTCGACAGTTTTGGTCCCTCCATATAATTTTTAACTAAAAAATGATGATATGAGATGCTTTAAACAACGTGATATATGATACGATTATGTATAATGATTAACACTCATGAAATTAGAATAAAATACTGTAAAAATTTAGATTTAAACTTCGGAAATTTTTCATATTTTTAATTTAATTAATGACATATGAATAATTAATGCATTTAGATGGTTCTATATCTTTTAATTGTATGTCACGTCATTAAAAATATGTCAAATTATCCTTTTTAGTTAAAAAATATGAAAGAATTATCAAAATTATCAATTTTTAAAATAGGGAGATCAATTCCGTGAATAAGTAATAATAGATGGATCAAAAGTGCAATTAAGTCTAATATAATATTTGTTGACAATTGATGTTGTTTTTATAATTTTATCCTTCAAAATATATAGAATTAGTTAATGTATTAGTTATACTCTCTCAGTTTCATTTTAAATGTTTCCTTTGTCATTTTTCTCTATATCAAATTATTTGTCATTTTAAAATATAAATACAATATTACTTACTTTTTATTTCACTAATATACTTTTATTTATTGTATTTCAACTATTTAAACTTTTTCACTAAGTACAGTTAATAAGAATATTTGAGTATTTGAAATTTTTATTATTGAAATCAATAAAATTAACCATATTCTTAAAAATCGCGCACAACTCAAATCGGACAATTAAAATGAGACAAAAGTAATACTATTTATTGTTGGTTGTAGAAAAAATGTAACTATTCAATTAAAAATACAAATATAATATGATAAAAAAGAATAAAGACATTTTTAAAAGGTCTTATATTTGAAGATAAAGTTTAATATTTTCAAAGAAAAATTGACCTGTAGTGGCAGATCTTGAATGAAAACATTGAGGTGACTGAAACTATAAAATTTTAATATATAAATAAAAAGTATAATATTGTATTGCATAAAAAAAAATTTAAATTGTAAATTTACAAAAATATATTGGTGAGAGGTAGTAGATCGAATTTTGGTTTATATTTTTTAATAATTAAAATTTAGTTGGAATTTAGGTTGGGAAATTTATTTTATTTTATATTTATAATAGTTGTTTTTGTAATTTTTTTTTATAAATTATTCCCTTCGGCTTTCTTATAATAAACATTATAATTTGGTCTACAAAAATTTGTGTATTTGATTCGTCTTAAAGATTTTTGAAGCTCTGTTCTAATCTTAAAAATTGAGCCTAATAATTAAAATACAATTTTAATAATTAAAAAGATTGGTAAAGTAAATTTTAGTCCACATACACATACCAACTTGTTAAGACAAACTCTCAAATTAAAGTTTTGATGAAAATAAACAAAGGTTAATTAAGAATGTTAATTATGATTCTAAAATGTTTTGTTAATTTAAGTTGTGCTTTTGAGTGAATTAATTCAAAGATAGAAATCAAGCAAAACAAAGAAAACAGTCTAAAGCTGAACAAATAAAGAAACAAGAATATTCAAGACAAAATGGAGAATGATCTCCAAGTTCAAGACTGATCGTCTCTGTAAGATTTATGGGTCACATATGTAATTAATTAATAAAGTGTGTTAGGGTCATTATATAATTAGCCAATAAACTAGGGGTCAAATAATATACAATAGTTTATGGCTAAAGAGCATAATAGTTATGAAAATTAATAGTGTAGATACCAGGCAGTTTCTAATCTAATGAGGGGTTGAATTCGAAATATTGCAATTTGGGATATAACTAATAATAGTTATATATAGGGGTAGTGGTCCCCAAGGCAAACACAATAAGACTATTTAGATTCACAAACCAAAAGGAGAAAACTCTCTGGTTATCTCTATCCCCATCAAGAGAGCAAGGTCCTAAGGGTGTTTTGCTGAGGAAGATCACCCAACCTATTGGCTCTATCATCATCATCCCAGGATTTCACCAATGGCAATTCCCACAGGTACGCTTACGCCTTTGGTTATTCATCATGAAATTGGCATGGATTGTTGAGCATAACGTTATAGGGTTTTCCAACAATTGGTATCAGATCCTACCATGTTTAATTCATGATGAAATTCGGTTATTGTCTTTGTTTTAGGATTCAATTTGGGAATTTTGACATGATTGAAAAATTAGGGTTTGTAATTTGGGAATTTTGACATGATTGAAAAATTAGAATTTGTAATTTGGAAATTTGGATATATATATTATTTGGAATCCTTTGCCATGAACTTGCTTTAGAATAGATTTCTATTCTTTGGTCTCTCATTGGCTGTGTATATGTTTATTCATGCGGGTATTGACCGGCCCAAAGGAAGGTTAGTATTTGGCAGAATTACATGTACACCTGCAATGATAAATGTGTGACAATTATTTGGTATACATGTGAATAGTAAATCGGCCCAAAGGAAGGTTTATTTTTTGACATGTCTTATTGTCAATAGTTGATCGTTGAAACAAGAGTACCACTAGCAGTTGATGTTATTGTCCAAAGACTTGACACCAATGGTGCACTGAGTATCTTGAGATGGGTTAAATTCCATGATTTGAACATATGTATTTATTTATTGATTTATTTTCTTATAATGTGAGTTTCTAAGTTTCGTTCTTTATTTAATTCACAACATCTATTGCTTCCATATCTGCAAATTTGAGTTCTATTCCTGTCCTTGATGGGACAAATTTTAAGGAATGGAAAGAGAACATTCTGATTGTTCTTGGCTGCATGGATCTAGACCTTGCATTAAGAATTGATCGACCCCCTACTCCTACGGACTCTAGTTCTTCTAAAGAAAAATTAGAGTGTGAGAAATGGGATCGCTCAAATCGCATAAGTCTTATGATCATAAAGTGTGGCATTCCTGAGGTCTTTAGAGGTGTTGTCTCAGATGAGATAGTTACAGCTAAAAATTTCCTTGTTGAGATGGAAAAACGCTTTGAAAAAAGTGATAAGGCTGAAACAAGTTCTTTGCTTCAGAATTTAATTTCCATGAAGTATCAAGGCAAGGGAAATATAAGAGAGCACATTATGATGATGTCCAACATTGCTTCTAAGCTTAAAGGACTAAAGCTTGAGTTGTCAGATGACTTGCTCATTCATTTAGTATTGCTGTCTCTTCCTTCGCAATTCAGTCAGTTTAAGGTGACTTATAATTGTCAAAAGGAGAAATGGACTCTTAATGAGCTCATTTCATTATGTGTGCAAGAAGAGGACAGGCTGAAGCAAGATAGGACTGAAAGCGCTCACTTTACTAGCATCTCTAAAGACAAGGGCAAAATGAAAAGAATTGAGGAGCCCAAGAACAAAGCTGCTGCTAAGGGTCCAGAACAAAAGAAGCAGACTAAAGATAACAACTGCTTCTTCTGCAGGAGTTCTGGACATGTGAAGAAGGATTGTGCCAAATATCACGTTTGGCATGCTAAGAAAGGGTTGCCTAAACTTCCGAAAGCCTAGTGATACTGAAAGATGCATCTACGTAGGAGATGGGAAGAAGGTAGAAGTTGAAGCCATAGGAAAATTTAGATTATTATTAAGTTCCGATCACTATTTGATTTTAGAAGACACTTTTGTTGTACCGTCATTTAGACAGAATTTGGTCTCTATTTCTTATTTGGACAAATCAGGATATTATTGTTCATTCGGGAATAAAGAATTTACTTTGTCTTTAAATTCGAATGTTGTTGGAACCGATTTACTTTCTGGTTATGATAATCTTTATTTGTTGGAAACTGTGGCTAACTACAATGAAATCTTGAGTGTGGAATCACGTGGTACTAAGCAAAAAATTGACAATTTCAATTCAGGAGTGCTTTGGCACAAGCGTCTAGGTCACATCTCTAAAAATAGAGTTGAACGACTTGTGTCAGATGGAATTTTAGATTCCATTGACTTCACAGACTTTAACGTTTGTGTAGCATGCATTAAAGGAAAACAGACTAAAGATAAGAAATTAGGCGCATATAGAGCTACAAACGTCTTAGAATTGATACATACGAACATCTGTGGGCCATTTCCAACTCCTTCTTGGAATGGTCAACAATATTTTATATCATTCATAGACGATTATTCTAGATATGCCTACCTTTACCTAATTCACGAAAAGTCCCAATCAATAGACGTGTTCAAACCCTTTAAGGCAGAAGTTGAGAATCAACTTAATAAGAGAATTAAAAAGGTCAAATCTGATCGTGGTGGTGAATACTACGGCAGATATGACGGTTCAGGTGAACAACGTCCGGGACCATTTGCCAAATACCTAGAGGAATGTGGAATCGTCCCACAATACACTATGTCGGGGTCACCCAACATGAATGGTGTAGCTGAGAGACGAAACAGGACTCTTAAGGATATGGTAAGGAGTATGATTTGTTATTCCACCTTGCTAGAGTCACTATGGGGAGAGGCATTAAAAACAGCAGCATACATTCTTAATAGAGTACCAACTAAGGCAGCGGCTAAAACACCTTATGAGCTTTGGATTGGGCGTAAGCCTAGTCTGAAGTACCTTCATGTTTGGGGATGTCCAGTTGAGGCAAGGCCTTATAGGCTGAATGAAAAGAAATTTGAATCCCGAACAATTAGCAGCTATTTTATAGGGTACTCAGAAAAATCAAGGGGCTATAAATTTTATGACCCTAATTTGAGAACAATTTTTGAGATGGGAACGACAACGTTTTTTGAGGATATTGAGTTTGGGGGGAAGATTAAGGTCAAAGATTTTGTCTTTGAGGAAGAATCGGTAACAATTCCAGAACTGATTCTTCCATCAATTGACTTTCCCATTATTGAACAAACTCAAGATGATCCGGTTGTTCAGGAAGAACAAAATCCAGGTCAAATTCAAGATCCTCAAGAACAAGTGCCTCAAGAGCCAGCTCCATTGCGGAGATCCACTAGAGAAAGGAAAAATGCTATTTCAGATGATTATGTAGTATTTATCAATGAGGTAGAGGAAAATGTTGGCATGACGGAAGACGACCCGATCAACTTTCATCAAGCCTTGCAAGATCCTCGTTCAGATAAGTGGATCGAAGCAATGAATGAGGAGTATAAGTCTATGCAAGAAAATTCAGTTTGGGAACTTATCCCATTACCTGAAGGAGTGAAACCCATTGGTTGCAAATGGATTTTTAAAACCAAGCGGGATTCCAATGGTAATGTGGAGAGATATAAGGCACGTCTTGTAGCTAAGGGTTATACTCAAAAGGAGGGGATTGATTATAAATAGACTTTCTCTCCGGTTTCATCGAATGACTCTTTAAGAATAATCATGGCTCTTGTTGCTCACTTTAATTTGGAGCTTCATCAAATGGATGTAAAGACATCATTTCTCAATGGTGACATTGATGAGACGATCTATATGGTGCAGCCAAAAAACTTTGTGTTGGGAGACCCAAAGAATATGGTGTGCAAACTAAGAAAATCCATTTATGGGCTAAAACAAGCTTCTCGTCAATGGTACCATAAATTTCATCAAGTAATTCTCTCATTTGGTTTTGAGATGAATACAGTTGATGATTGTGTGTATCATAAGTTCAGTGGGAGCAGACATATTTTCCTGGTCTTGTATGTTGATGATATACTGCTTGCCACTAACGATATAGGCATGTTGCACGAAACTAAGAAATTTCTATCAAAGCATTTTGAGATGAAAGATCTTGGTCACGCATCTTTTGTATTAGGAATTCAGATACACCGAGAAAGATCTCGAGGTATTCTTGGATTGTCACAAAAGAGCTATATCGATAAGGTTCTCAAAAGGTTTGGGTTACAGGATTGCAAACCAGGGGACACCCCAATTGCTAAGGGAGACAAGTTTAGTCTCAAATAGTGCCCTAAGGGAAGTTTGGAAATTCAAGAAATGCAAAAGATCCCTTATGCTTCAGCTGTAGGGAGTCTTATGTATGTCCAAGTATGTACGCGTCCAGACATAGCGTTCATATTAGGGATTTTAGGCAGATATTTAAGCAATCCAGGTTTTGACCATTGGAAAGCAGCCATGAGGGTCATGAGATATTTGAAAAGAACAAGAAACTACATGCTCACATATAGGAGGTCAGACCAGTTAGAGATCACTGGGTACTCTGACTCGGATTTTGTGGGATGCCAAGACAGCTTAAGATCAACTTCAGGCTATGTCTTTCTGTTAGCTGGTGGAGCAGTTTCTTGGCGTAGTGCCAAGCAAGGTCTTACTGCTTCATCAACCATGGCAGCATAATTCGTAGCAATTCATGAGGCATCTGACCAGGGCATTTGGCTAAGAAATTTTGTCACGGGGCTGCAAATAGTTGAAGGGATTGAAAGACCACTCAAGTTGTATTGTGACAATAGATCAGCAGTCTTGTATTCTAACAATAATAGAAACTCAACCAAGTCAAAGTACATTGACATTAAGTTCCTAGTTGTTAAAGAGAAGGTACAAAGTGGACAGATATCTATAGAACACTTAAGGACAAACTCCATGATTGCGGATCCGCTCACTAAAGGTCTACCACCCAAGGTCTTTCATGAGCATACTGCTCACATGGGTGTGCTACAGTTTGAGGAATCTTGATTTTAGTGGGAGTTTCGTCCATTATGTAATTTATGTTCTATGTTTATTGTAAAGTACAAATACATTGTATTTGGATTTTCTGATCAGAAATAAAGTTTAAAGTATTCAGTTTTGGTTACTTTGTACATTTAGGTTATGGTATGATCTCATTCGATAAAGTAGGACCAGTTGAAAATTGACATACATTAACCAACTTCATGTAATTTTTATGCTACACTTTTCATAATGGGTCTATGTCATTTAGTTGTGTCAGTACATGTGATCATTGATGGGTTTAGTTATGCTTATTATGACGAAAGCCTCTTTGGTTCCATGTGCTGATATGATTAATGGACGGGACAATTTGGATTATGCACAAGGTAATTATAATGACATTTTTTGACGTCATAAAGTCTAACACACTCCTAAGGATACATGTGTGACCAGTGGGAGATTGTAAGATTTATGGGTCACATATGTAATTAATTAATAAAGTGTGTTAGAGTCATTATATAATTAGCCAATAAACTAGGGGTCAAATAATATACAATAGTTTATGGCTAAAGAGCATAATAGTTATGAAAATTAATAGTGTAGATACCAGGCAGTTTCTAATCTAATGAGGGGCTGAATTAGAAATATTGCAATTTGGGATATAACTAATAATAGTTATATATAGGGGTAGTGGTCCCCAAGGCAAACACAATAAGACTATTCAAATTCACAAACCAAAAGGAGAAAACTCTCTGGTTCTCTCTATCCCCATCAAGAGAGCAAGGTCCTAAGGGTGTTTTGCTGAGGAAGATCACCCAACCTATTGGCTCTATCATCATCATCCTAGGATTTCATCAATGGCAATTCCCACAGGTACGCTTCCGCCTTTGGTTATTTATCATGAAATTGACATGGATTGTTGAGCATAACGTTATAGGGTTTTCCAACAGTCTCAGTATCTTGACCAATCAATCTCCACTATTTTAACGAAGCTTTTGCCTTTGAATTTTATACTAAGTTCATCACTACATGACAAAGAACAAATAAGTTTCATCTAAGTCAAAACAGGCTTTCGAATCATTAAGATAAAAGTTCTCGATTCAAGCTAGTTGAAACATTTTGGATCTTCTTCAGCCAAACTGTCAAGAAAGTTTAATCAATTTTGATCTGTACAAAAACATCAGGAAGACATCCATAATAAATCAAACTGAATCTTCAGATTGATCATCAATCTCTAGAAAGTTCAAACTGCCAAAACCAGATTGATAATCAATCTCCGTTTCTACAGAATTTCAGCATTGATCTCTTTACTTCTGACGAAGTTTATAATCATTCACCAAACTGTTTTGGACAGATTCAAGGCTCCAGATCGAAGCTGTAACATCAATGATTAAATGAGAAGCTTCAAAGATCATTAAACTCAAAGGCAAACAAATTAAGCAAGACTGTAACAACATTAGTCAAAACAGATTCAAAATATTCGAAGGCTGAAATATTAATCACATATATTGGTTTTGGTCAAAATTGATAGAGCACTACCAATAACTCTTTTGACCATTATTAAATGCTCCAAAATGCCTATAAAAGGAAGGCTAATGTCCAGGATAAAAGTAGAAGCTCAAGTGCTATCAATTCCGATAAATCATTCACATTCACATACTTGAAATTATCATTTTCACAAAGAAGAATTAGTTCTAAACGGTCTCTGTTTTCTGTTTCCTTAACCAAGATCGTTATTGAGTTAAAACTTGAGACTTTTTCAAGAATTTTTAATAGGTACACTTACAATTCAAACGTCATTTCCTTGCAAATCAACATTGTTACTTCACAATCTACATTATGAGGATATACACATACCAATCTAGATGGTGCATGTCATTTGATTATGTTAATTCGTGTAACAAGAAAAGATGCACATATGTCATCTCGACAACGATAATCCAACAACCACAATTCAACTCATAAAAACAATGTTACTCATAAATATATCGATTATAGATCTCAAAATTACAACAACATACACCACAATATCTATATTAATTAACATATTTATTAACATATGTCATATCATGTCTATGTTATATTTATTAAACCACAATTATCCTATAAATTTATATAATTTAGTTTTAAAACTTTGTCACAATTAATAATTATTTATTTTTCAATTTTTTTAACATAAATATTTTTTTATATATAAACTTTAACTACTTTCATACATTCAATCAAATTTATCCGTAAAAGTTTCTCCCAAATTTTAGAATTCGGGTACAGAAAATATAAATATAAAATTTCAGTCCATAAAATATATCAAATAGATTCATTGTTATTGACAAAATTATAACTCACATAAAATGTCTTATATAAATAAAAAATAGTAATATTTTTAACAAATTTATTGAATATTTTGGGATGGTTGTGATCATCTACGTCCTAATAAATCTCCGCCTATATAACTTTCAAACAATATTGGAACAAGTTCAAAACAGGAGGTTCCCATCAAATTTACCTTTCCAAGTCTTCCTTGCTTTTCTAAGTCTTCTTGTGTGGAGCCTTTACCTTTTTTCCAACTTCTTTCATACGAAACAACAAAACACGAAGTTCCTTCTTTTTCCATCACTTCTTGGTCGGAGCTATTGCCTTTTTTCTTGCTTCTTTCACATATTTAGTGATCTCAAAAGCTAGGATATGGACACCCCAAATTTTATAATAAATATTTTTTTTAATAAAATAGAGTTTTTGATAATTAATTTGATGTTAAAATTATTTTAGAATATATGTGGATAAATTTTATGAGTAACTTTCGTTATATGTGAGTTTTCTATAATATGTTAATTTTATATATATTTGACTAAATAAGTGATATAAATAACAAATATTATATTTTATTATTTTATATAATTTTCTATAAATAATAGTTTTTTAGTGTAGATATTTTTAAGAATAAGATTTTAGGCGACTCTAAATGTATATGTGAGTTGCAGTTAATATGATATTTTCTTATATGTTTGACTGATGTTAAGTGTACACATAATTATATTTAATTCTTTATAAGTTTATGTTATTTTAATTATTTATTTTACAAATAATTATCTTGACATATTATTAATTTTAATATTGATTTTCTTTATTTTTATATTGTTGCACATATTTACTTTTAATTAGTAAGTAATATAAATTGTTGATGTTATATATTTATTTATTTTATCATTTCGACTATTCTATAAAGATGATGTATTTTTATGTGATTATTTTGAAAGATGTTATAGTAATAATCATAGTTATTATTTTGAATATGAGAGTTTTGGTTAAAATTATATTTATCTATGTTAAAGATAGATAATATTATGTTAAAATGAGTATTTTGGGGAAAAGTTTCTAGAAAATTAAAATAAACTATTTATTTATTAAGAGCTTTTAGAAATACGAAAAAAAAAAAAAAGAATTTTGTAACGATTGTTTCCACCCTATTTTCTACTTCCACATATTAATTTAGACTATTACTGGTTGAACTTTTCTTTCCTACACATGCGAATTGCTCATTACACCTCCATTCCTGCATCACACACATACTAGACTCTCCTATGTTGGGCCTTAGAGTCTATTTTACTCATGCACCTGTACATCTGCTACCTGCATCCTTTCATATGCACTAAAAGACTTTTTCTTCTTCTTCTTCAACACACGTGTATCCTCAAAAGAAACCCTTTTTGCCTAAAATTCATCCCCACCAATTCCTTGCCGTTTTGAAACGATCTCAACCTTTATCCCACACAAAATTGACCACTGAATCCATTTTTGGCATCAATTTTAACGACCGTGGTTCTGTTTAATCAAAATTAGATGTGTTTCTTTCCTTGGGCGAGTTGTTTTTGATCAATTCCGATCACCATATTTTTCGTCTCAAAAAATTGGTATCATTTTTAAATTCCTCTCGTCAAAACCTTTAAAAAGCACTACTCCTTTATATTTTTCGGTGAAGTTGACGTCGGACCCTTTCGGCGCTCTAACGAGTCGGTGAGACTTTTTCTGTAGTGTTTTCTCGTCGTTTTGACTCCATTTTTGTTCATAAAATTGTTATTAATTATTTAAAATTTATTTTTAAGCTCAACATAATTTATCAGTCAAGTCTCAACGATTTTGTGAACTCGTCGTTTATTCGGATTCGGTTGCTGTAAGTTGTCGATCAACAGTTGCTGTTGAAAATTTCCATTGATTTATGTGTTTGAGAAAATGTCTAAATAAAGTAAGGGGTGAGAGAGCGTTTCAATTCATGAGTATAATATATTGTGAGATGAACGGGAAAACTATATTTTCCAACAATTCATTCGTGGCTCGCTACGTATAGCAGTAGCCCTTTGAGAGGTAAATTAATTAATGTGAAAATATTGAGATTGTGAGATTAAAATGTTAAATAGAAATGTTTATAAGATATTGATTGATTTAATTTTGAATAATTGTGTGGTATTTGATATTTGATATTTGATATTGTCGTGATGTTGGATGTTGAATGACATTATGTGCGTATATTTGATTAGACGAATTTATGTGATGTGATAATAAAAGATGGATGCATTGTATGACATATGTTTATGTGATGATAATGATGATGTTTGATTGATGATAGTGATGTTATGAAATTGTGATGAGTATATATGATGATCATGATTATGTATGATTAATGATGTTACAAAATTGTGAAGAGAATATTGAAGTACCCCATGGTTGATGAGGTAGTGATGATTCCTAAAAATGATGCTCTTAATGAAGTAGTCTAAACTAACGAGGGGAGAAAATATATTGAGAATTTGTGAAGTGATGATTATTTTGTCATCATAGGTAGGACTTGACAAGCCTAATGATTTCGGGGAAGTACAACTGAATGAGCCTGATCGTGGCGGTCTACTGTTGAGCCTTAAGGCAAGATTGTTAGACATTGGAGGTATTCGAGTGGGGAATTCCTAGGTGACTTAGAGGTAGCATTCTAAATATCGGGAGATACCACGCACCACACGTTTACCTCGACTGTCACGTATATGTGTCTCGGATTGAGTTGAAGGGATTTATGAGGACAAAGCCAATTTGAATTGTCCGTCCACCAAGATGGTGGAATACTATCAAGCCTCTTAACCAAATACTTTAGAGTTAGAATGGTACGACATTGTGAAGTAGAGTCTAAGCTCATGCATAACATTACATTTTCTTGTGATTGTTTGGTTGTGATTAATATGTATTGTGTGCTATAATAATTTATGAGATGATTTGATATTATAGTGAAATGTATCAATTTTCCTTGATTTTGACTTTGACTTCATTATGTGATGTTTTCCTTGAATAATGTTTGTTTAAAGATACGGTTTATTTATGATCAAATGTGTGTTCTTGTTACTTATTTTATACTATTAACATGATTTCAAAACTCAGTTCCTTCGTTGTTTGTGTTTGACTGGCTTGACCTTATGTTTATGAAATCGCAGTTGTTACATGTTAATGAATCTTGAAGTTGAAGTTTGGGAAGAACCCCGCTCTGATAGGTGATATTGGAAATAAGGATTGGAATTTGTATTTTATTTATTTAATTTGAAATGACTTTTTTTTATGAAAACCTTATAAGTACTAGTAAGTTTTTAGAATTAAATCAAGTAATTATACTTAAATCAAGCTTACTGAGATTACACTATTTTATAGGAGTAAAGAAGTTTAAAGTGTTCCTTTTGATTTTTGAGAAACTTGATATCCTAAATTAAAAATAAAAGTTTTTATTTTCTAATTGTACATATTTTTATTTATCCGCTACAAATTTTATAGAAATATGATATAAATTATTCAAGTTTAAAATTTTGGAATGGTTGTAATCGCTTCGTCCTAATAAATCTCCACCTAGACAAATTTCAAACAATATTGGAACTAGTTCCCATCAAATTTACCTTTCCAAGTCTTCCTTGCTTTTCTAAGTCTTCTTGTGTGGAGCCTTTACCTTTTTTCCAGCTTCTTTCATACGAAACAGCAAAACATGAAGTTCGCTTCTTTTTCCATCACTTCTTGTTTGGAGCTATTGCCTTTTTTTATTCCTTTCTTCACATATTTAGTGGTCTCAAAAGCTAGGACACTAAACAATATTTAGACTCCCAATAACATTAAATATAATTAGACTAAATATAATTAAGAAATTCTAATTTTAATGACTTAATGATTCAATCTAATCTAATTAGACTAACTATGACTAAGAAATTCTAATTTTAATGATCTAATAGTTCAATCTAATCTAATTAGACCAACTATGACTAAGAAATTACAATTTCGATGATCCAAAATGTTTAATCTTTAGCTAATTAGATTGACTCTAATTTAAAAATTTAAATTTTGATGATCAACGAATTAATCTTAAATAACTAGACTAAATAAGATATATAATTTATAATTTCAATAATCCAACAGGTCCATTTAACATAATCAAATTAAATTTGACTATGAAAATCTAATTTCAATGATCCAACTAATCAATCTAATCTAAATAAACTAAATATGAGTAAGAAATTTTAATTTCGATAATCCTAAAGTTGAATCTTAACTAATTATAGTGACTATGTTATTGTTGTTTATATTGGAGACAGTAACACATTAGAGCCCTTATTTAAATCATTTTTGTCTTTAATTATAAACACTATTTAAAAAATAATTTGTTTCTAAATATAAATACTCTTTTAAATTCTTAAATATGTTTATTATTATTTTTTTCAATAATACCTCTATTAATATTACTAATTTATTTTGTAATATTTTTTAACTAAAATTTATCCTACAATATAAAAAGTCAAATTAGTCATAAATTAGAAACAGCTAAACAAAAAGAAAATATATTAAATTCAATATGCTTTTTTAATATATGTGAAAAAAAAAACAATGAGTAATTATAAAAAACACAAAAAATGTGAGACAATTAAATATTATGAATGAAACACTTGATACAAGTCAAAACGATTACTTTCTTATCTATTGCTTCAAAATTCCAAGTCTTTCCCTGCCTTTTCCAAGTCATCTCTCTTTGGAGTTATTTCTTTTTCAAGCTTTTCAATAAACCAACATCTTATATAATAATCACACTAACATATCTTACTCAATTACATACAACTCTTTCTAGCAACCATTTGAATGAAATCAGTCATGACCATTCTTACTTCACAAATGTCATTTCTTTTACTTATACTTTTTTATATAACAACATTTCACAAAAGCATGTCTAGCAATCACAAGGTGATTCGATGCAATGGAAAAGATAAAAAAACTCTATTAATATTCAAAAATGGAATAATTGATGATTATGGTACGATTTCAACATGGACAACCGAGAAAGATTGTTGTTCATGAAAAGGAGTCTACTGTGACAATACTACTGACCGAGTGACAAAAGTTGATCTCAAAACCAAAAATTTGGAAGGTAAGATGAATCTTGGCATTCTAGAACTTGAGTTTTTGAGTTATTTGGATTTGAGCTGGAATGCTTTTGATGTGATAAGTCTTCCAACCATTCAACACAACATCACACATGCATCTAAACTTGTGTACCTTGACTTATCATTCAACAATTTTAGTCTTCAAATGGATAATCTTCATTGGCTTTCTCCACTTTCTTCCTTGAAAAATCTCAACCTCGATGTAATTGACCTTCATAATGAAACCAATTGGCTTCAAGTGGTTGTTACACTTCCTTCACTACTAGAGTTCAGGTGTAGTGCTTGTAACTTGAACAACTTCACGATCAACCAGTCTATTGAGAATTTGAATTTGACTTCACTTCAAACTCTTGATCTTTCAGAAAACAACTTCAACTCTAAATTACCTAAGCAGTTGTTTAATCTCACCAAAGACCTTTCATATCTTGATCTTTCATCGAACAATATACTTGGTGAGATACCTTCAAGCTTATCAAATTTTAGAAATTTGAGTTTCCTTGATCTATCTAATAACCAATTCAAAGGTTCATTTCCAGATGGAATAAGCCAACTTGCACATCTTCAACACCTTGATCTTTCTAGAAACATGTTCTCTGGTGTAATATCACAAATAACTTTTTCCAACCTCCCTAGTTTAAAGGTTCTAGACTTGAGTTCGTCAAATTTTGTATTCCAATTCGATTTGGAATGGGTTCCTCCTTTTCAACTACGTCAGTTGCGTTTGTATTATACAAATCAAGGCCCCAACTTTCCATCTTGGATATATACACAAAAGTCACTTGAAGAACTCGACTTATCAAATTCAGGAATTTCATTGGTAGACATAAATAAGTTTTCAAACTTGATAGAAGGAATTCAAACTTATCTCTATTTATCAAACAATTCTTTGATGGGAGACATATCAAACCTAACACTAAAGTGTATTTATCTATATTTGGATCACAATAATTTTACAGGAGGACTCCCAAACATATCACCAATGGCTGAAAGCGTTGATTTGTCTTACAACTCATTCTCAGGATCGATTCCATATAGTTGGAAGAACTTGAAAAAATTATCTTACATTAACTTGTGGAGTAATGCGTTATCTGGTGAAGTTCTAGGCCACCTCTCAAATTCGAAACTGTTGCATGTCATGAATTTGGGAGAAAATGAATTTTCTGGAACCGTACCAATCAATATGTCACAAGAATTAGAAGTGATCATATTGAGAGGTAACCAATTTGAAGGGATTATTCCAACACAATTATTCAATCTCTCTTGTTTGTTTCATTTGGACCTTGCATATAACAAGCTTTCAGGATCTATACCGGAGTGCGTCTATAACTTAACTCATATGGTTACTGATTCTCTGGATTATCTTCCTGACGCTACTATTAATTTGTTTACAAAAGGTCAACATTATGTGTCTAATGTCCTACCAGACAGGAGAACTATTGATCTTTCATCTAATAACTTTTCTGGAAAGGTGCCAATGGAATTATTTGGGCTTGTTAAACTTCAAACATTGAACTTATCTCACAATAATTTCATTGGAACAATACCAAAGACAATTGGAGGCATGAAAAATATGGAATCTCTTGATCTTTCTAATAACAAGTTTTGTGGTGAAATTCCTCAGACCATGGTTCTTTTAAACTTTTTAGAGTATTTAAATATATCTTACAATAACTTGATTGGAAAAATCCCAACAGGGACTCAACTTCAAAGTTTTGATCCATCGAGCTACATTGGGAATCCAAAATTGTGTGGAGCTCCTCTCAAAAACTGTACCAAGGAAGAAGAGAATCATAAAAATGCAACAGAGTCTAAAGGGGATGAAGATTGTGATTCTTTTAGAGAGTTTTTGTATATAGGGATGGGAGTTGGATTTGCAGTAAGTTTTTGGGGTATTTGTGGCTCTTTGTTTCTCATAAGGAAATGGAGGCACACATATTTTCGATTTATTGATCAACTGGTTGATAAACTCTACGTGGCTTTGATGGTAAAGTTAAACATCTTTCGTTAAAACTAAGTACTTAATGAAACCTATTTTACAGTTTTATTCATCACACTAGTATGTGTTGTGTTATCTTCAAAGATATTGTGTGGTTCCCATTAATGTATGCTACATTTATTAACTTATGTTATTTACATTGAAATCCAAAATTTGTTTGTTTATGATAAATAATTGTTGAAAAAGTTCAATTTCTTTTAAACTAAATATCAATAATTATTTTCTAACATCTCAGTTGCAAATCTGCAATCTATTTGAACAAAAAAAATGTTAGATTAACTCTTAGAACCAATGGCCAAGTGGAAGGTTTAAAAAATGGGGTGACGTGATCCAATAATTGAGAGTGTGGTAGAATGAGTGTGTCCTTACCATTTCTTAGTAGATTTTGATATATTGAGATTTACGATTAAGATATTGAATTAACTCAAGTGAATTTTATGCACCACTCATAAAGGATATGAAAATTACTAAAACCTTTTAAACTTTATTCTCTCAATAATGCAAGAATAGCACTACTTAATTACATTTTTAAAATGTATCCTCTCAATAATGAAGATTACTAAAAGTTTTTAAAGTTTTGCTTCAATTTCATACAAGCAGTCCCACTTAATTGCATTTTTTAATTATTTTATTTATTTTATTTAATTATTAATTATTTAATTAATAATAATCCTCCATCAAATTGTCGCATCAATCATTTGTTTGCCACATAAGATTTTTTTTTAACAACAGATTTTAGAACTAAATTGAACTTATCGAATATAAATTGAAGAAAACAACTTACATTGCGAAGATATGCCTCAAATCAAATAACAAGTGTTAGTTATGATTAAGAGTTAGTTATAACTAATTTAGTCAAGTTAGTTATAATACAGGTAGTTATAGTTAGTTAAACTAATGTGCCTATAAATACCATAACTGTAAATGCATGGCTATGTTGTTGATGATGTTGTAATTGCTGAACATTGATTGAGAGAGAGGTATATGCAATTAGTTTCATAGAAATTTAGAGAAGAGAGATTAAGGGAAAAGAAAAAGAGATTGTGATGAAGACTAGTATTGTTGAGTTTCAATATTGATATATACTAGAAGAACAATCTTAAAGTGGCTTAATCTTATAATTTCGAATCTCAATAGTGAAATTGTCTTGTTTGCTTGCCCATTACGTAGGTTTCATCAATTGAGACTGAACACATAAATTTAGGTGTTAATCTTCTCCTAGCTTTCTTTGATTTTTGTTTAGTTTGATTTTGAAAATTGGTTTTCGAAACTACAGAAAGGAGAACGTTTAACGTTCTCTGTTTTCTGCATTTTCAATTCTAGCCATGAACGTTCTCCGTTTTCTGTTGAAATAAAGAACACTCTCTGTTTTTAATTTCTAGTTTAGCAATTATTAGTTTTCTGTTTTGTTAGTTAACTCTTGTTGCATATCACAATATTGTTTTAACAGTTGGCGCCGTCTGTGGGAAAAGGAGTAACAATGGTTGGAACCACAAAGTTTGATATTGAAAAGTTCAATGGATCAAATGACTTTGATATGTGGAAGATAAAGATGTATATTGTTCTGGTACAACAAGGTTTGGTGAATGCGGTGAATCAACTCTTCCAGCAACAATTACTACTCATGAAAAGGAAGAACTTATTGAAAAAGAAAAGAGTATTATCATCTTGTGTCTTGGAGATAAAGCTTTAAAGGAAGTTGCAACATAACCAATAGCAACAGTCGTATGGCTTAAACTTGAATCTCTCTATGTGACTAAATCAGCTTCAAATAGGCTCTTCTTGAAACAACAATTATTTTCTTTTAAAATGGATGAAGAAAAACTTGTTACAGTACAAATTGCTAGTTTTAACAAGATTCTTGATGATTTGGAAAATTTATAAGTTAAGCTAGATATGAAGATAAAGCTCTGATTTTGCTTAATGGTCTGCCCAGTTCATATGAACACTTCAAGGATGCTATCGTGTTTGGAAGAGATCAAACAATTACTCTTGAAAAAGTGTATGCCTTTATCCAAACAAACGAAAGCTATAAAATACATGAGATCAAGAATAATAATCATGTTAAAAGTCTGAATATGACCAAAGGTAGAACTGACAAGAAAGGATCAAATGCAAATAAGCATAGGTCCAATTTAAAATCAAAGTCTGAAAGGAAGTATAAATGTTTCCATTGTCACAAGAAGAGACATTTCAAGAAAGATTTTCTTAAAATAAATGAATCAAGAAACTATCAAGATTTTGGCAATGTTGCACTTATTGAAGCTAGTTATGAATCTGCAGAGGCCTTGATAATTTCAAATTCTGAAGGTGAAAAGAATTGGGTATTAGACTCAGGATGTACTTTCCACATGTGTCTAAGAAAGGATTATTTTGAATCAATAGATCTTCGTGATGATGGAGTCGTTTTGCTTGGCAACATAATTCATGTAAACTCCAAGGCAATGGAACAGTCAGATTCAGAATGTTCAACGGTTAGGAGGTACTACTTGTTGGAATTTGAGTTTCAAAAACTATTTAAAATTCACAATTTGTGCCACCGAAGATATTACTGGGTTGAGTCGCGGACTAGGTCGCTCTCTTTAAGACGTTTCGCGGCACTGCCCAAATTGTGCAAGACAGACTATCAACCACGAAGTCCCCAGGATAAAACATCCCAGATCACTGTATCGGAGTTCTACTGCACTGTAGAAAACCGTTCTAGAATTACACCCTCAATATGGCGCTTAAAGCCACTCTTAATATGACGGTTAATGTCACTCTCAATATGACGATTAAAGTCATTCACAATATGGTACTACGACCACTCATAACTACGGCTCTAAAAACCGAAGGGACTACGACATAATAACCGCTCTAAAAACCGAAAGGGACTACGGCATAATAACCGCTCTAAAAACCGAAAGGGACTACGGCATAATAACCGCTCTAAAAGACCGAAGGGCGGCATAATAACCACTCTAAAAACCGAAAGGGACTACGGCATAATAACCGCTCTAAAAACCGAAAGGGACTACGGCATAATAACCGCTCTAAAAACTGAAAGGGACTACGGTATAATTACCGCTCTAAAAACCGAAAGGGACTACGGTATAATTACCGCTCTAAACCGAAAGGGACTACAGTATAATTACCGCTCTAAACCGAAAGGGAATACGGTATAATTACCGCTCTAAACCGAAAGGGACTACGGTATAATTACCGCGCTCTAAACCGAAAGGGACTACAGTATAATTACCGCTCTAAACCGAAAGGGACTACGGTATAATTACCGCTCTAAACCGAAAGGGACAGAAAGAAAGGGGAGAAGTGGCTCAAAATTTGGCGAGCAGAATATAAGAGGGAGAAAAGAGAAAGTTGGGACAAGCATCCAACTTTGGTGTGCTTTTCACAATAGTTTGATGCTCTTTATATAGTGATGGAAGTAAACTCACATTTCTTTTCTAAGCAATGTGGGACTTTAGTATGTATAGATTTGAAATTACTCAAAATACTAGAGTTTTCCAATGTGAGATTTCAAAATTATTTCTTTCCAATGTGGGACTTAACAAGCTCCTTTCCACTTAAATTTACAAAAAAAAATTTCTTTCCAATGTGGGACTTCAACAATTTATTAAATTCACACTATAACATACTTTTTTTCCAACACTACTTAATGATGTAAGGTACATACCTGAATTAAAAAATAAATTTAATTTTTGTTTGCATGTTTGACATTTTAGGATATTCTACAACCATAAAGAATGGTATCATGACTATTATTAATAAATATGATATCATTATTAAAGGTATTAAAAGAAATAGATTGTACATTTTAGATGGTTCTAATATAATTGCACAAGCTTATGTTGCTAGCTCTAGTTTGCATTTATCTACTAGAATATGGCATATGAGGTTAGGACATGTAAGTGAAAGAGGCTTAATTGAGTTATCAAAACAGAATTTGCTTAATGGTGACAAAATTGAAAAATTAGAATTTTGTGATCATTGTATTCTAGGAAAGTCTAAGAGGGGCATTTTTTGTGTTGGTTAACACAACACATCTAAACCTTTTGAATAGGTTCATTCTGATTTGTGGGATCCTTCAAGGACAAAGACTCATGCTGGTTGTTCTTATTTCTTAACCATAATTGATAATTATTCTAGGAAAGCATGAACCTATGTCAATAAAAATAAAAGTGACACTTATGAAATTTAAAGAATGACATATGCAAATTTGAACTCAAAAGGAATCTAAGCTGAAATGTTTAAGAACTAACAATGGCCTGGAGTATCTTTCAGAGCAGTTTAATAAGTATTGCATGGACTTAGGTATTCAAAGACATAGAACAGTTGCAGGCACCCCTCAAAGACATAAGTATTTCGTTTACTTTGATTTTGAAAACTGGTTTTCAAAACTGCATAAAGGAGAATGTTTTATATTATCTGTTTTCTGTGTTTTCATATAGTCAAGAACGTTTTCCATTTTCTGCTAAAATGAAGAACATTCTTCGTTTTTAATTTCTAATTTAGCAATTGTTAGTTTTTTCTTTTGTTGGTTAACTCTTTTTGCAGATCCCAATATTGTTTTAACATACAGGAACAAAAATAAAAAAGATGCGAACTTACAAAAACAAATCAAATATTTTTAGAGATTTTTGCGATTAAAAAAAAACAAAAAAAATTGTTTTGTATTTGTCTTTCTAATGGAAACACTTTAAAAAAAAATCAATCATAAAAAATGTTTTTTTTTTAAATGGTTTTTTTTAGAAGCTACTAAAAGTAATTTCTCAAAAAATTAGTTTTTAGATTACTTTCCCGATATTTATTTGTAGCAACCTTATGCAAACTTTAAAAAAAGTGGTTGTTTTGTTTAAAAAATTGTAACAAATGGTGTCTTGGTATATAAATATATAGTAGTATTTTAGCTAAATTACTCAATTGACTTTTAAATTATTTTTATGTTTTACTTTTGTACCTTAAGTGTCTTCGTTCTATTTTTGTTAACTTTTATCTTGAGTTATAATTGTTATAGAAAAC
>JBBPBT010001178.1:10656695-10670562 GCA_037974875.1 Cicer bijugum
GCAAGGTGAATTGAAAAATAGAAATATATTTAGTTCAAAAGAAGAGAGAAAAATAGATAGATCTTAATTAAAACTGTGTTTTGTTAAAAAAAAAAAGGGAATGAAAATAAATAAATTTTAATTAAAAAGATATTTAGTAAGGGGTGAAGAATGATTTTAAATGATTTTTATGTATAATTAATTATATCTCCTCCCTTTTCCTCCAACTTTCTCAAAAATAGAGAGAACAAAATAAGGGTTTATGAGAGATTTTATTCCCCTCATTTCTTTTCTTAAAAATTCAACCAAATACACATAACTCAATATTATGTCCTCTTCATCTAACCCCGAACAAAACACATTCTTAAACATGAAGTCTTAAATTCAATTGATAGTCAAGACATATGAAAGATTGTTGGTTTAGAGATCAACTCATAAAATAGGTCTTCACATCTTAAAATGACTTTATATATTGTGTGATACTTGACAACACAAAACTTAAAAAATAAAAGAGATATTTATCTTTTATAAATAAAAAAGATATTTATAATTTTAAAAATATATTACTTCTATCCTTAAATATAAAATTCTTTTAGAATTTTTTTAATTCTTTTAATAAAATTCTTTCCAAATTTTTAATTGCATTAATTAATTTTTTACTAACAATAAATACTATATTAAAACATTAATTAATTATATTTTTTAAATGATAAATACTGAATATGTAAAAAGAATATCAATTATTAATAAATTTAATACCATCATTAATTTTCTTAATTCTCATTATTTAATGGATAGAATTATATATTTATTTATCTCGAAGTACACTATGTAATCAATTCTATATTTCTTAATAAGGTGTGTCTTTTTTATTTTATTCAATATATAGAATAGAATCAGTCCTCAAGTCACATCCCCTCCACTCTTCTCCAATGTTATTGTTGGACTTCAAACTATGTCTATATTTTGGATTAAGGTAGAATCATGAATGAGCTTATTTAATCATAAATGTTTCATTGTAACATAGATGCAATCTTATATTATTAATACACATTGCTATGCTAGTTTATGTTAGGTGACATGTTCTTCATGTTTAAGTCTCCTTCATTTCCAAAATTTTCACTTTCACTTTCCTTGTTCCTCAAGAGAATGATTTCCAACACTCCAATCTCTCTCCTTGAAACTTGCAATTCCATGTATCAATTAAACCAAATTCACTCACACACAATCAAAATGGGTCACTCTTCAAACCATGTGTTTGTAACTAAAGTTATAATCTTCTGTTGTACAAATGAATCAGGGGATGTTTTTTATGCACGTAAGGTGTTTGACACAATTCCTCAACCAAGTGTTTTTATTTGGAATACTATGATCAAAGGGTATTCTAGAATAAACTGTTTCAAGAGTGGAATTTCCTTGTATAAATTAATGTTGGTTCGTAACATCAAGCCTGATAGTTTTACATTTCCGTTTTTGTTAAAGGGATTTACCAAAGATATGGGTTTGAAGTATGGGAAAGTTTTACTTAACCATGCTGTGAAATATGGTTTTGGTTCTAATTTGTTTGTTCAAAAGGGTTTTATACATTTGTTTTCTTTATGCGGGCTAGTCGATTTAGCGCACAAGATTTTTGATACGGGTGATGGATGGGAAGTGGTTACGTGGAATGTAATGCTATCTGGGTACAATAGGGTTAAGCGATTTGAGGAATCGAAGAGGCTTTTTATTGAGATGGAGAAGAGAAGTTTATGTGTATCACCTAATTCGGTTACTCTAGTTTTGATGCTTTCGGCGTGCTCCAAATTGAAGGATTTAGATGAGGGGAAGAACATTTATAATTATATCAAAGAAGGTATTGTTGAACCTAATCTCATATTGGAAAATGCTTTAATTGATATGTTTGCATCTTGTGGAGAAATGGATGCTGCACAAGGTGTTTTTGAATATATGAAGACTCGAGATGTAATTTCTTGGACTTCGATAGTTACCGGGTTTGCAAATACTGGTTGGATTGATTTAGCGCGAAAGTATTTTGATCAAATGCCTGAAAGAGATTATGTTTCTTGGACTGCTATGATTGACGGCTACCTTCGAATGAACCGTTTCAAAGAGGTGTTGACGCTTTTTCGCGAGATGCAAATGTCGAATGTGAAACCTGACGAATTCACCATGGTAAGCATTCTTACGGCGTGTGCACACCTAGGAGCACTTGAACTAGGGGAATGGGCAAAGACTTACATTGACAAAAACAAGATTAAAAATGACACGTTCATCGGGAATGCTCTTATAGACATGTACTTTAAATGTGGGAATGTCGAGAAACCAATGAAAATATTCAATGAAATGCAGAAGAAAGACAAATTTACATGGACAGCAATGATAGTTGGTCTTGCCAATAATGGCCATGGCGAAGAAGCTCTCACAATGTTTTCAAATATGTTAGAAGCTTTGGTTACGCCAGATGAAATAACCTATATCGGTGTCCTGTGTGCATGTACACATGTAGGCATGGTAGCAAAAGGAAGAAAGTTTTTCGCTAACATGACCATCAAACACGGAATTAAGCCTAATGTGGCGCATTACGGATGCATAGTTGATCTTCTCGGTCGAGCCGGACATTTAAAAGAAGCCCTGGAAGTCATTTTAAACATGCCATTAAAACCAAATTCAATTGTTTGGGGATCACTACTTGGTGCTTGCAGAGTTCACAAAAATGTGCAACTAGCAGAAATAGCAGCTAAAGAAATACTTGAGTTAGAGCCTAAAAATGGTGCTGTTTATGTATTGTTATGCAACATATATGCTGCATCCAAGAAATGGGAAAATTTGCATAAAGTAAGGAGATTGATGATGGAGAGAGGAATTAAGAAAACACCAGGTTGTAGTTTGATGGAAATGAATGGTATTGTATATGAATTTGTTGCTGGTGACCAATCACATCCTCAATGTAAAGAGATATATGCAAAGTTAGAAAAAATGAAACAAGAGTTGATAAATGCAGGGTATTCACCTGATACATCAGAGGTTTTTCTTGATGTAGGTGAAGAGGATAAGGAAACTTCACTTTATTGGCATAGTGAGAAATTGGCTATTGCTTATGCACTTATTAGTTTAGGACCTGGAGTTACTATAAGAATAGTGAAGAACCTTAGAATGTGTGTGGATTGCCATGATATGGCAAAGGTGGTTTCAAAGGTTTATAATAGGGAAGTAATAGTTAGAGATAAAACTAGATTCCATCATTTTAGGCATGGTTTATGTTCATGTAATAATTTCTGGTAAACATTTTAAGTTTAAAGATCAATTAATTTAGCCTTTGGTTCTTGTTACTCTTGTAGACTTCGATTCAAAACTTCCACCTTCACAACTCTTACATCCATATTGATATAAGTTAAATGGATGTACTCTTAGCAAATTTTAAGGTGGATCAGTTCAACTACCGTTCACCAATACTCAAAAAATATTTGAAACACTACCTACCACCGACAATATATTTTAAAAATATATTATTAAGTTAACTGTTCTCACCGTTTTTATTATATTTGAGACAGATATTAAAACTGCACGAGTGAAATTAGACTAAAAATATATTTTTAAATATGTCTTAAGTTAGTTTATTTAATTCTCAAATAAATTTTTCATTTGTCAATTTAATCCATCAAATTAGTATAAAAAAATATTAATTTACAATTTTGATACATCTAATATTACCATTTACTAAAAAAAAGAATTATTAACACCATATAGAATTATGGAGCAGATTGAGTAATAGTTTTTAGTTAAATTTAAAAAAAAATATATATATGATAGAGACAAGATATTCTCATATATCGCATGCCTTAGGTGGAAATATAAGAGGATCACATTAAAGTAAAAACATCAACCACAACTTATGAAACAAAAATGAAACAAAAAGAAAAAAAGAAGTGTCTAGTTTTGATCCTTAATGTTTTATTTCACTTGAACCATTGAAGCTTTTCTTTTGCAACAATGGTTTTTTCTGCTATATTTTCTCCCACTTTAAACCTTGCCATTTCTTCAACTACACACTGTTGTAGAAGAAAACCATCAAGCACAAGTTCAAAGAGAGGATTGAGTAATATGAGAGTAAGAGCTAGTTCCACTGATAAAGGTGAATCAAAAGACAAAGTTGAAGATGACAAATCATCATTCAACCCTTTTGGATTTGTTACTGATAACCCATCAAGCCGTAGTGCAATTCAGTTGCCTGAAAGCCCTGCTGAAGATGGCAACGTTGGACAAATGTTATATGTAATCTTTTGTTTATGTTTCCTCATTCTTATATTTCAATGTTTTTTGTTTTGGAAGTTTCACGTTAGATGCGATATGATCTGAAAATGTGTTTATAGGCAGGAGAAAATGTTACTAATCTGTTTTATAGTGTTGAGTTAGGTCCAACTCAAATTCTAAAACCTTCCTCGGGAGTAAAATGTCACTACATTTGAGAATCAAACTAACTAACGAAAGATACATCTCAAAAGACACATTTAGGGTTGTATTTGTAATTTTGATATATTTAGGGATTATATTGATACTTTCTCACACAGTGAAGAACCCTAATGGCTGTTTACTCCCTTACTTGGATTGTTCTTTTGGGTCTTGATAATAAGAGTTTTTGGTTTGTTATGCACATGATAGTCTTGCAGTTATATATATGTTTTTCTCTGTTGTGTTTATAAGGATGTTTGGAAGAGCTTATTTGCACTTTTATGATGAAATAAGTACTTGTGTAAGCAGCATGTCTGGGAGTTTAAAACTTTTTATTTTGTATTTATAAAGATGATTTTTTATTACAACCTCAAATGATTCATTATTTTCCCTATGAATATGGTTTGATTTTAGTTATTTTGGTGAACATTAAGGAGAATAACAATAAGGTGCTTGAAATCTTGATTTTAGTCTTTAAACACCATTTTGCTTAACCATCTAGGACTTATGACCTAAGTAAGACTAAGGATCTTTTGTTTGATTAGTGATCCCAAAACATATGCTATGAAAACAAAATGGGATCTAGGGTCTAAGGCGATTGTTTTAATGGCTCTAGTCTCCACAACCCAGTGCGTAAGTGTTCGAAAGCATTTACAAAAGCTTATGAAATGTCCATTACCTACTTTTTATTAATTTTCACAAGCTTTTCTTGATAGTTGATTTTCATTAGTTGTTTTCGGCTTATGAATGTTTACCATAGTTTCTTCTTTTGTTGTAGAAATAGCTTGTACATAAACTCTTATTCCATAAACGCTTAATTAAGTTGTTTGTCCACATGCACCCTTTGTTTTATATTGGATAGCAATATTAATGATGTTGTTCGTTTAATGGGAATGCGGTAATAGTTTTGTGATTTTTGTATTCCTAGAGAATAGAAGACAAGGGCAAGGAATTTGGTTCATACATTAAATCTGGGAAGTTGAGATGGTTTGTGAGGGAAACTGGTACCATTTATTTGTTGTGCAAGTACTTTAATCTCTATTTCTTCTTTTAAGATATGTTTGGAAATAAATATTCTTGTTTTTTCTTCTTCTCCTTTTTGTAGGATCAGCAAATAGCAGGCGAGGAACTATTGTTTTCCTTCATGGTGCTCCGACGCAATCGTTTAGCTACCGAGTTGTTATGTCTCAGGTTATCTTTTTATATGGGATTCCATTCTATTTGCTCCTATTTTAAACAACTGAACTTAATAATAAAGTTGTGTTTCATTCCATTCCATTTTATTATGTTATGTTCGTTTCTGATTGAGCAACTCAAGCAATCTTTTTTTTCTTGGTAACTATGTCATTGTTGCGAAGTATGCATAGGCTTTGCTGATGACTAATCTTTGCTAGGGAACCTGACTAACCATTTTTAGTGTGGTCTTCCCTCTCAACTATGTTTTTTCCATCCACAAGGCTCGAACCTGAGACCTTGCTTAAACGATCTGAGTCAACTTTCACTCAGACCAATGTAAATTGTAATGTTGGTACAACTCTAGCAATCTAAAAAGACTTTCTTTAGTGATTATTTCAATAGTTATTAATGTTTCAATTTTCTTCCTCTTAAACAGTTGGCAGATGCAGGGTTCCACTGCTTTGCACCTGACTGGATAGGATTTGGTTTCAGTGATAAGCCACAGCCAGGATATGGTTTTAACTATACAGGTGTTAGTTATTATGAATGATTCTATATCATGATTAAATTTTTCCTTCATAAATACTCATACATGTTGTTCTTTCTATATTTACTATAGAAAAGGAATTCCATGATGCATTGGATAAACTGCTTGAAGTGTTGAAGGTTGAATCTCCATTTTACCTAGTTGTTCAGGTATCTAAAGAATGATGAATACAATATGTAATAGCATTTCTAATATTGAAAGTTCTGTGTG
The DNA here is from genome assembly GCA_037974875.1 of Cicer bijugum. NCBI lineage: Eukaryota > Viridiplantae > Streptophyta > Magnoliopsida > Fabales > Fabaceae > Cicer > Cicer bijugum. Next base: position 10,663,057 of record JBBPBT010001178.1, read on the forward strand.
GGGAAGCATTGTAGCGCATTTAAATTTTTGGTACGAAGCACTAATACGGACACCATATACGACACTGATACTGACACGTTGACACCAACATTAACTTAAAAAATAAAAGTAACTGAATGTTGTTAGATCAGAAACCACGGTTCAAAAGAAAATAAATACGAAAAACGCAAACAGAAAACACACGATGTTTGATCATGGAGTTTGGTCAATTATGCCTACATCTCTAACTGCAGTACCTTTATATTATCAGTCAAGGTTATGGTTTACAACGTTCAACTTGTGTTTAAATACTATGCACCACTTATCACTAACATGAGCTATACCAACAAATGTAACCACATGTGGCAGTGTCGTGTCAATGTCTGAGACAAACATGTTTTAGTGCTACACTTGAATAGAAATGAATACGCTAGTTGCATTTATGTTTTGTGAACTTCATACCAAATGATGTGTCTAACATGTTTATGGTCACACTTCTCTTTAAGGGATTTCTTGTAGGTTCATATGGACTAACTTGGGCCCTAAAGAATTCAACCAAGATATCAAAGCTAGCAATACTAAACAGTCCAATAACAGTTTCATCTCTCATTCCTGGACTATTTCAGCAGCTAAGGTTCGGTGCTCTTATCGGTACCAATGAGTACTCTCTTTGTTCCTTTTTAAGTGCCGTTTTTTTAGATAAAAAATTTCCTCATTTTTAATTCTCGTTTTCAAAGTTCAATCCGATGGACCAATAGGAGTGTGACAGTTTAAGTTAATAAGTCATATTTCAAAAAAATTAATTTAATGCTTCTTTTGTGACTCTTAATATATGTTAGTTATTTGGCTTTGATTCTTGTATTATTATATTAAATTATTTGATGTCTTTTTCTTTTTATTTGTAGAATTCCTCTATATGGTGAATTTCAATGCCAGAATGCTATTGTTGCTGAGAGGTTTATTGAAGCAGGTAGCCCGTATGTATCCAAAAGTGCATTTGATTAAATTGGCTGGTAATTTTATTAATTGACGTTATAATGTCATTTTGAATTTACTAAAAAATTCTTGTATATATTTTCAATTTAGATTGAAGTAAACACTTTTATCAGCTCAAGAAATAAGTTGACAATTTTATATCTCTATTTTTCTTCAAACTCCAATTTGATTAGGCTCTTTTTGGATTAAGCGTTTATAGTAAAAATGCTTATCATATAAGTGCTTATATATAAACTATTAATATTACAAAAGATAAAATGAAATCAAGCCGTGCTGAAGATGGCAACGTTGGACAAATGATATATGTAATCTTTTGTTTATGTTTCCTCATTCTTATATTTCAATGTTATTTTTTTAGAGTTTCACATTAAATAAGATATGATCTGAAAATGTGTTGTAATTTTGATATATCTAGGGATTATATTGATACTTTCTCACACATTGAAGAACCTAAATGGCTGTTTACTCCCTTACTTGTGTTGTTCTTTTGGGTCTTGATAATGAGAGTTTTTGGTTGGTTATGCACATGATAGTCTTGCAGCTATATATATGTTTTTCTTTGTTGTGTTTATAAGGATGTTTGGAAGAGCTTATTTGCACTTTTATGATGAAATAAGTACTTGTGTAAGCAGCATGGTTTCTCACATAAGGTCTGGGAGTTTAAAATTTTTCTTTTGGATTTATAAAGATGATTTTTATTACAACCTCAAATGATTCATTATTTTCCCTACGAATATGGTTTGATTTTAGTTATGTTGGTGAACTTTAAGGAGAATAACAATAATGTGCTTGAAATCTTGATTTTAGTCTTCAAACACCATTTTACTTAACCATCGAGGACTTAAGACCTAAGTAAAACTAAAAGGACCTTTTGTTTGATTAGTGATCTCAAAACATATGCTATGAAAACAAAATGGGATCTAGGGTCTAAGACAATTGTTTTAATGCTTTTACATTAAGTTAAAAAAATTTATACTTAAGTTTTATATCAAACTTGCTTTTTGAGTAAAAACATTCACACATATTGTTAGGGGATTTCTCTTAATGATGCATTATTTTGCAGTTATGTTCTGAAAAATGAAAAGGCTGATGTTTACCGGCTACCTTATTTGGCAAGCAGCGGACCTGGATTTGGTTAGTAACATCATTTTGACACCTTGAATTTTCTCCATGTATTGGCTTTCAAAATATAATCAAGTTGTTTATAAAACCTATATATATATATATATATATATACTCTCTCTAGAATGAAATATAAGCAAAAATAATATTTGAAAAGTTAGTTTATCAGGACTATATTTTTAACCACTTACATCAGTTTTTCCTCTACCAGTTTTCTTATATTTCATTCCGAAGAAGGGAGTGTATTTTTAAATGCTATAAGGAGGTATAGAGAAAAAGTTAGTTGGTGCTAAGTTCACATTTATGTCAACGAAAAAAATATTATTGCAGTTTTATACATTCTTTTGTACTTGTATATGTGAAGAAGTATTTAATATACTCAGTTTAATCACTAGATTATCAATAGTTTATTAATTAAAATTTTGTGTAATGAAACTAAGTAAAACTTAATTTTTCTGACATAGAGTTAGTAATAATCAAGTTTCTGATGTTGGGTTTCAGCTCTACTAGAAGCTTCAAGAAAAGCAAATTTCAAAGGTACTTTCACTGAAATAGCAGAAGGATTTGCAACTAACAGGTATATTTATTTTGGAACTCAAGTATCAAAATGCATCCTTATTTTGGAAATTGAAAGGGCATGGATGGAAAAATCCATCGGAATTTGGGAACAGATAGATTAGACCTAACTCAACCTCGAAAGCTAGCTCAATGAACGAAGATAGTTTAGGTTTGTAGAATTAGGTCCAACTCAGAACAAGCTGTAGAGTTGAAATCAAAATCTTATAAAGAATCGTAGTACTAAAGTGTGGTCTGCAACCACAATTACGGATGCAACATAACAGATTTTGAGGTCTCAGCAACAACATACAACTGCAATCCCGACTGCAATTACCCGCATTTTACCATAATAAAAGTTTTGCAATATATCCACAACCACGACTGTAATTTAAAAACATGATTGAACTTGAAGTGATCATTTACTTTACATGTGATAAAACTGTTCGCTCCACTTAGTGAGATAAGGCTTGTTTGTTGTTTTTATAGATGGGATAAACCGGTATTGCTCGCATGGGGATTATCGGACAAGTACCTGCCACAGTATGTAGCAGAAGAATTTCAGAAAGAAAATCCTCAACACATCAAGCTTAAATTGATTGAAGGAGCTGGACATATGCCACAAGAGGACTGGTAAGAGTAACTTTAATATATAGAGCTCAAGCAATGTTTTAAAAGCCGGATCAAAACTTAAGTTTATTTGATTCCGATTGTAGCATAGTCTAATTGAACCAGGTTGAACCACAGTTGATTCAACTGGTTTTTATTTTTTGGCTTTTTATATTTTTACTTTTTTTAGTACTTATAAGTTCTTTATTTAATTGCCTTCTAGTTCAATCATGGTTGAACTGACTGAACCATGACCTAGAGGTCTTACTGGTTCGATCTCTGGTCCAGTTTCTAAATTTGGATTCAAATGCATTGCAGAAAATTTTATTGAATCTCTTTAAAATTTAACCTTTGTATTTTTTAACAGGCCTGAGAAAGTTGTTGATGCTTTGAGAATGTTCTTCTGATTTCAGCAACTAAAACTGACCATGTTGGCATTCTTGTGCTTATTCAATTGAAATGTCACTCCTAAGTTTTTCCTTAAATTGTAAATTTAGTGTGTCTCAATTTTTTTTCACTTCTCAACAAAAAAAGTTATAGTTTGGTATAAAAGGAGGCATTGATTGAAAAATGATAACTAATAATATCCTATGTTCCTTTTTGAAAAATCTGAGGAAATGTATAGAAATGCTCTTGAATGATGAAATGAGAAGTGATGCTTTTGCAAATCAAACAACCAAGTCTATTAGAATCATTTATACTTAATAAGGTTGAGTCTCACGGACCTAAAAAAAGTGTATATAAGTGGAATATTATTTTCACCTTCCTTGTTAGTTTCTTTCTTAAAAATAGGTTTTGTGGAGTTGAATTACAATTCAATTTCTAAGATGATATCAAAGTGTATTTAAGATTTAATGGATTACCTACTATTTTGTCATTCAAGTCAAATTCAAGATGTTTAGCATGAGAGTGAGTGTTGAGTTCCGGTCACTATTAGTGTCTCTATCTTATATCGGGTCATGCTCTAGTTGTTCAATAAAGACATCAAAAGTACCACATTCCATGTGATTCCATGTGATGTGGCCTAAAAAATTTTATTTCATTTTTCAAAGACCATTGTGGTATATAGAGTTAACTCAACCTAATCTTTAAAAGTGTTTGAATGAAATAATTGAAAATTTAAGAGTATTTAAAATTCTAAGAATCCAACGTTTAGATTAAATTTCTCATTTATAATTTTAAGATTTAAAAGCTAAAATTTTTGTCTCACTAAATTATATGACAATTTTTTGTCTCAGTTAAATGTTTTCTAAAACACCAATATAATAATTTTGAACATTATTGTACCAAAATTAAAAATTCACATTAGAGATAAATTAGGAATTAATTATTTATAAAAGTGATATATTATGTGTATGAAACTATCTTAACTTTATGAATTATTGTTACCCTAATTTGTTCATTTATTGTTTTTTATACAAGTTTTTTTTAAATAGTGTAAATATTTGTTATGTTTGTGTTTTTTTTTAACCCTTAGTTCACACATGTTGATTCTATTACGGTTCTTGATAAGAGATAAATAGAGAAAGATAAATTGAATAATATTGATAATTGAGAGAACTAGTTACATTAAAAGTTATATAAATTTATATAGTCAATTAGATAAAACAACTTAGTAGTGTAAAATAACTTACTAAATTGTGTAACTATCTAATCAATTTAAGTAACTAATCAACTAAGATATCTAATATCTTTTCAAGCTATAATATGTTTATTACACTTCGAGTTTGGAATAGACACATTCTAGCTTGGAAAATGTAAAGAAATAAATACCGAAAAGACATTGCTTAAAATGATTTTGAAACACACAATTTTTTTTTGGTTAAAATGAATTTGAAATGTCAAAAATTGATTGGCTAAAAAAATTTAAATGTAAAAAGTTTATCAACGAAATAATATGAATTTATGATCTTGATAAATACAAACTAAAATGCCAACAAGGAATTCTTCTATGTTTATGATAAGAAAGATTTTGATGGAGTCTTGCTTTTTTGTTTTTGGTTTGATTTTTATTTAGGATCTTTGTCATTGATTTCCTAAATTTTTCATTAAGAATAATTTTTTCCAAACCGATAGACTATACTTCATTCCGGTAACTTTTGCTGAAAAGATATATTTTTTTTTCGGTTTCCATAGATATATATGGCTTGTTGACCATTTTATTTTGCACCAACTCTTGACCCCAAATCCAATTGATGGCTTGATTATCTTTCAATTTCATTTTTCTTGTTCTTATAAAAAATATATGGATTGAGAGAAATAGGGGAACCCATAGCTTGAAAACTCAATTAAGAAAACTTATATTAAAATTTATCGGTGAAAAAATGATAAAATGATAGTTTTATTTATATTGGTTAGTGAATACTAATGTTTTAACTACTTCTCTAACTAACTCTAATTATGACTAACTAGTTCAACTAACTCTAATGACATCTAACTATTATTATTTTTAATGGTTCTTTTCTTCAATGTTGCAAGAGTCATGTTGGTTTCACACTACTTCACACTCTAATAAAGAAGCGAGCAATGTCTTAGTTTAATTTTTAGATAGAAGTCTTCTTTCGTTTCTTGATGATGAAGTGAGACTAAGCTCATGAGGTTATTATCCTAGGTCACAAGTTGATAGGAGCTCTTTACTTTTCCATGTCAAGCAAGGGTCGACATGGGGGAAAAATGGGGAAAGCAAGGGATAGGGTTTCTTTCACTTTTGACATAATAGGCCTCTGTAGAAGGATCACACAATGGGCTAATAGCTCAGTGGTAAAGCGTGCCCCTTATAATGTGGTGTCTGGATTATGAGGGCTCTCAGCCAAATAGGTAGTTCAATGTGCTCGTCGGTGTTTGACCCTAAGATGTGGATCATCCAAGACCAAATTATTTAGAGAATTCTTCTGGCCAAAAAAAGAATTGTCAACAAAGTTGTTTTTTTTCATGCAAGTCCAAAGGATTCTGATTAGTTTATGTGTTTGCAATATTTTCTTTTCTTTATGAATCTTGAATTTCTAACGCTATATCTTCCTTTCATTGTTGTTATCTTTAGTCACTAATTATATTTCAACAAAGTTCTTGATCTTCTTATCATCTATATTAGACAATGTTTAAGCCTATGATATGTGTAATCATAAATGCAAGAAGAAAAATGTAACGGTTTCAATGAAGACAATAAACCCAAGAAGAAAAAATGTAAAGATTTCAAAGAAGACAATAGAAACTCGAGTGGAGAAGGGTTAGTGAATAGAACAATTTTTTCTTTGAAAATTTTCTCAAAATAAAAAAAAAATAAAAAAATGTTGTGGAGTAATTGTAGTTCTTAAATTCTTGTAACTAACTAACCAAATTAATTAACCAATCAACTAAAATATCTAATAGATTTTTTTTCTTCTCATTTGTAATATTTATTTTTCAAATATTTTGTACCATTTTAAATTCTAAATAAATGTTAATTGCTCTTTTCTTTCACTAATCAATACTAAAATTATTTAGAACTGATTTCAACATAAATTCTTACACGTGGCAGCTTTTCAGTGATTCTCTTCTCACGTTAATCCTACATCAAATTTAATGGAACTATATTATGGCTCGTGCGCTGCGCAGATATTAATTAATTTTATAAGTTTTGTAAGTAATATTTTATGTATTATAAATATAATTATCTTATAAGATTATTTTATTGATTGGTAATAATTGAATATGATTAGGAAAATTAAAATGATAGAAAATTATGTTTATCACAATCATCTAATTTAATTTTTAAAATATTTTATAAAATTCATATGATAATTTATTATATAGGATAATTGTTTGACTCATTGTAGTGTGATTGTTAATTTATTTTTCAATATATAATGGTACTTGTATTTATTTGATGAAATAAAATGTAAAATACAAACACAAAAATAACATGTAAAAATTTAAAAATATGATTGACTATTTAATATTTTTTATTTTTAAAAAAATATTAATATTAAATTATATTGTAGCGTAGTCTAAATTTATTTGTTTTATTAGTATGTTATTTTAATTGTGAGCACGAGAAGTTGTTGTAAAAAAAAAATTATTGAATATATTTGATCAAGAGTTTGTAAAAAAAACATATATAATAGATAATAGTTTTTAATAATTGGAAGTAACTTTTTTAATAATTTTTCATATATTCGTATTTTATGATTATTTTTAATAAATTTGTGTATTTTCTGTCAAATAGAATATATATTTTTATTTTATAAAAAGTTACTAAAAAAATGG
>JBBPBT010001178.1:10673159-10687889 GCA_037974875.1 Cicer bijugum
AAAAAAAATAAGGATATAATTATAAAAAACTAAGATAGAAACCTATTATTTTTAATGTCTACATTGACAATAACAATAGACTATATAAATAAGTTGACCCAAATATTATAATGTAAAATTTTTGTAAATTATTAATTATTATTAATATTAAATATGGAAAATCAAGTCTAACAAGTAAAATTAATAAAGAAAATAATTTATTGTTTGACCCAAAAAATGTAAGTTTATAGTGTTCAATATATACATGCAATTTTTTGGTAAACAAAATGTGCAAAAAAATTTAGGAATTTATAACTAAACGAAATGAGTGCATTATTTTTCTCTATCTATTTTTCAATTTAAAATAATACAATCTCTCAATTAAATTTAGAAAAATATATTGTACATAGAATTTGATGTAGCTAAATATCACTAGAAGGGGGGGTTGAATAGGGATTTTGCTGTTTTAAAAATAATTTCTATGTGTTTGAAAAACTATCCTCTCACTGAGGATGGGTAGCTCGAGGATGAGATTTTAAGCTTGTTAGATTTAAGTTGAGCAAGAGAGTAGAGGTAGAGTAAGAGAGACACACACACAATTTTTATACTGGTTCACCCAAAGATGGCTACGTCCAGTCCTCACACCCTTGTGAGATTTCACTAACTTTCAAAGGGATCAATCCTCAACCTGAGGATGATTACAACTCGTGTATTCTTTAGCTTCACCAAGCTTACAATCAATTTTCGAATATTTTCAAGTGCAACTCACAAGGAAATTACAATGTGATAAGAGAGTGATAGATACTTAATACTTTCTCAAAGGATATACAAAGATATAGTGTAGGATCAAAGAAAGTAAGAAGTGAGGGTGTTTTGCTCTTGATTAGCTTTAAGATGCTTGATCTTTTTATGCAAGTGTGGTGTGTGTTGAAGAAGATCAGCTTGCTGCAATTTATAGAGTTCTTGTTATGTTCATTTCATAAGCCAAGCATTTCATGACCGTTTGGAACTCCATTTGAGAAAGACCAAAGTATTTCTTCATAATTACGAAACTGCCATTCAGTTCATTTGAAAATGTGTCTTCCATGTTTTAGTACGAGGTAGTTGATTTCTTGGCCTTTGGGGACATGTGTTGTCCTATTCTTTCCTTGTTTTAAGGTTTGAATGTTGTGAGGAGTCAATTTCCTTCTCTTTCTTCAATGTCTTGATAAAGCTTCACATGTGAGCTTTCTCTTTCCTCCATTTAATGCCTTTGCAAGACATGTGATGTTCTTTTCAACTCTTTCTTCAAGACTATGTGAAGGCTTCACGTGAGGTCCTCTTGCCTTGCCTTAACACATGTGATTCATTTATTTAAGGCATGCTTTGTTGATGTCTTTTTGAATATTAATATTATAATCCCTTTCAAAACACCAAATGGTATTATGTAGCTTTTTGCCTAAAAAGCCTATGACATGATAAGTTGCCTTCATGATGCATTTCAAAATGTTGACTCTAGACACATGCTACCATCAACTTTCAACGTGCCTTTCTTCTTGGATTCTTGTAACTTTTCTTCCAAGACCTTTCTTTTAAAATACTAATATTTTGCCTTTATTGAATGAATCACCAATTAATTCTTTAATACCATTTTGCCCTTGTTGAATAAAACATTCTTTAGTACTATTCTGCCCTTGATGAATGAATTCAAATAATTCATTTTTTAATATTTTTCAGCCCCTTGTTGAATGAATTCAAACCAGCGAGGATGCAGATCTGCAGCTCGAGAGGCCATCCTCAGCATTTTCACTACTTAGCATTTAACTTAGAATTTTCTTCTTCTTCCTTAATGAATGATAACCTGTTTTACTTATGTGAATACACTCAAGAGCACGGATTATCTTTAAAACACAATCATAATCTTTTCATTAATTTTGTTATCATTAAAACCAATTTGGAGAGATTTTGTCTCAACAATCTCCCCCTTTTTGATGATGACAAAATTCTTTTAGATTATGATTTTTGTATTATGTAGGAATGAAATAATTAAACTCCCCCTCAATTATACAAGTGATAATTTTGAAAAAATTTCCCTTTTAACATTCAAGTAAAAGCAATTTTTGAAATTATGCAATATTGAGGTAAGTAGAACATTCATAAACACCTAAAATGAATTCCAGCAACTTAAGCAACATACCATAGGTTCATGAATTCAGCCATAACATAATACTCATAATAATTCAGCCAAAACATAATAATCATAATCATCAATGAGTTTAAACAACAACAGTAAGCAGTTTAAACAACCATAACAACAGTAAGCAAAACATAATATGAGTTTATGCATCAAAGAGTTAGCTAACATAAGACAAAATATAAACCATAATCTGACTCCCCTTGAATTAAGTCAACATCAAAAAGCATGGAATAAACTAAAGCAGAGTCATTCAGCGGAAGAGTAATCTTCAGATGATGAAGATGTAGAGTGGGGAGCAAAAGAGAACTTGGCTGGCAGGGTAGGAGGTTGATCGCGTTCAGCAGCCGATGATCCCAAATTTTTGGTAACCCATTCCAGAATGAGTCCAAACTGATTAAGGGTTTTTTGAAAGTTAGAAAATTTACCCAACAACTTCTTTTGATCTTTCCGAATGGTCTTGAGTAGCTTAAGAACCTTTTTGTTCTTAGTTCCTGCCGATTTCATGGTGATGGTGGAATCACCACGAGCCCTTTTGGATTTTGAGCTTTTAGCTTTATCCTTTGAAACATTTTCAGAATGTGGGGCCAAAGGGGATTTTGATTTTTCTTGTGATTTTGGATCAGAATTAGAGGAGGCAATATTTGGAGAGATCGGAGATGAGTTCAGACTTACTTGAGATGGTAAAGTGGATTCTTTTGCATGCATGTTCCTATGAGGACTTTTGGAAGAATAGTGATCGTAGGATACGTTGAGATCAAAAGCCAAATCTTCACCATCACCATCTTTCACAGTATGTGTTGATGGGTCCTTGCTGTTTTGTGGAGATTGAGGAAGTGTTGATTCAGCAGAGTTGAAAGAGGGGGTGTGAGATGGAGAGGCAGATTTTTGTTTCTGTGAGGCAGCCTTTTCTTTCTTTGAGTTAGGGTTTTGTTCAGGCAGATTAATGCGCATTTGTTTGATATTTTTCATAGAAAAGAAATTGTTGCACTGAATGCGTTCTTCATCATCAAGTGGTACCTTAAAGAACTTAAATATTTTGGTCAGGATCATCCCATAGGGAGCTGATCGACCAATAATGGCAGCATTCAACATATAGCTGAAGATGATATTACCCAGATGAAGAGGTGTTCCAGTTAACAAATGATGAAGGATTAAAATGTCAAGTTCAGTTACTTTTTCATAACTACCAGCGCGAGGAGCAATCGAGTGAACACAAATGTTGTGATAAATCCGACACATGGGAGGTAGGTTTGAGGCTATGAGAGGCTTCTGAGGATTTATCAGGATGTTTTGAAGGACAGAGTTTCGAGTGACCATATACTGCATATACCAAGTTTCAGCAAAACAGTGTGCTCCAGTATCTTGTATGTTAAGGATTTTGCATAGAGAAGTAGGGTTTACGTCCAAATGTACTCCCTTAAGTACAAAGCTAAAACCAGTGCTTCCTTTATAGCCATTGCAAGCAGCATAAAAGGCTTTTACTAACCTTGGGTATTGCGGTTCATTTATTCTAAAGAATGAGGTCCAGCCAAACTTATCAAATATCTTAACAACATTAAAGCCACCATTTTTCAGATTGATTAAATCAATGTGCTTACCATGAACCACAGATTTGTGAGTCCATTTTGAGGTGTAACTTAGCTCCGAATCCTTGGATTCAAAAAGAGGAACAGGAGTAGTTTTGGATGACTTAGCCTTTTTAGGAGTCTTTTTCTTTTGATCGGACGACTTAGTTTTTGGTCTTTTGGGAGTGGATGGTTTGGAGGCTGATTTAGTATTAGTATTTTCTGGTGCATTATCCACGTCAATCACATGAACAGTGGTGTCTTCAGTGATTGGTTTGGTTGAATGAACAACCCCAGATTGGATTCGGGAAGACCGTCTGGTTGAGGTAGAAGGTTTGGTTTCTGAGGGCTTCTTTGGAGTGTTCAATGATTGAGGAGGAGCCTTAGGAGGGGATTCAGATTTTTGTTTAGTCTCTTGCCCAGTGGATTTAGAGCTTGAGTAATTTTCAGAGTCGGTTTCAGGATCGAATGGACGCATTTTTCGCTTGGCAGTAGTTTTGATGCGAGCCATTGTTGTTGAGAAAGGTTACACAGAGGAAGATGAAGTTCGTGAAGGGAAGAAGAAAGAAAACTGATTGTCTTGGGTGAGGGAGAAACGAATGGAAGAGAGAGAGAAGAGAATTAAACACAGAGAGAGAAAAGGAAAAACAAATTAAATGAAAAAGATTTTAATAAAACGGAGAGAGAAGGAAATTTGAATAATAATCAGGAGAGAGAAAAACGAAAAAGGAATAATTTTAATAAGAAAATTGTATTTAAAGAAAAATAATGAAAAAGAGAAACAGAAATCTGAATTAAATATAGTAACAGGAGAGAGAAACGAAAATTAAATGAGAGGGAGAATTGAGTGGGAAGTTGAAAAACGTGTGAGAGGAGAGAAAGGTTGATTGACTGATGGAGAGAGAAAAATTCGGAAACGTGAGAGAGAGAGAAATGAGTCGTTGTACAGTCTGCGCATTTATGAGAAATGGGGAGTAATTATCACGTGCCATCTGATTAACCAATGGGTAAAGGGAGGCATGCGCATGGCCTTTGATTTAACAAGAGGAAGTTTCACTTAAAAGTGCATAAAGTCCACCTTTTTAATTTTTGACTTAATTTTAGGAATCAGATTTGCCATATATTTATCACACAAAATAAAAAATAATAAAACCGAACAATAAGATAATAATAAAATAAAAATGACAAATTTAAATTATTTTGGAAAATTTATGATGGAGAGTTCTTCTAAGATGAGTTTAAACCGATCCTCTTGGAGAGGTTTGGTAAAAATATCTGCTAATTGATTTTCAGTGTCAATAAAAATCAGTTCTAAATCCCCTTTTTGCACATGATCTCTTATAAAATGATGTTTTATTTCAATGTGCTTAGATCTAGAATGTTGAATAGGATTTTTAGAAAGATTTATTACACTTGTATTATCACAAAGGATGGAAATTTTTGTGTACCTTAGTGAGTAATCTTCAAGTTGATTTTTAATCCATAGCAGTTGTGAGCAACATTGAGCAGCTGATACATACTCGGCTTCGGTGGTTGAGAGGGCAATGGTGCTTTGCTTTTTGCATGACCAACTTATTAGTGATTTTCCAAGAAATTGGCAAGCCCCACTTGTGCTTTTTCTTTCAACTTTGTCTCCAGCGTAGTCCGCATCACAATAGGCTTTAAGATCAAGATTAGAGCACTTCTTGTACCATATTCCCAGATTTATAGTGCCAACAAGGTATCTAAAGATCCTTTTTACCGCTGTGAGATGAGATTCTTTGGGAGAGGATTGAAATCTTGCACAAAGACCGACTGCAAATACTATGTCCGGTCGGCTTGCAGTTAAATATAACAAGGATCCTATCATCCCCCTGTATTCCTTTTCGGAAATTGGAGTTCCTTCATCATCTTTATGGAGTATGGAGGAAGGATGCATAGGAGTTCCCATGCTTTTGGCCGAACTAATTTTGTATTTGTTGAGTAGATCCTTGGTGTATTTTTCTTGAGATATAAATATGCCATCCTCTCTTTGTTTGATTTGTAGTCCAAGGAAGAATTTCAATTCCCCCATCATACTCATCTCAAACTCACTTTGCATGAGATTTGAGAAATCTTTACACATCTTTTCATTTGTGGAACCAAATATAATGTCATCGACATATATTTGAACAATTAGTAAATCCTTTTCATGAGTCTTCTTGAAAAGAGTTGTATCAATTTGACCCCTAATGAATCCATTTTCTTTTAGGAAAGAGCTTAACCTCTCATACCAAGCTCGAGGAGCTTGCTTTAAGCCGTAGAGAGCTTTTGAAAGTTTGAACACATGATTCGGCCTCTTTATATCTTCAAAACCGGGAGGTTGATGAACATACACTTCTTCATTTAAGAATCCATTCAAAAAGGCACTTTTGACATCCATTTGAAATAGTTTTATACCTTTATGAGTAGCATAAGCTAAGAGGATTCTTATTGCTTCAAGTCTTGCTACGGGTGCAAATGTTTCATCATAATCGATCCCTTCTTGTTGATTGTACCCTTGTGCCACTAGTCTTGCTTTATTTCTAATGACTTCTCCATCCTCATTTAGTTTGTTTCTAAATATCCATTTAGTCCCAATAATGGATTTATCCGGAGGATGAGGTACAAGATTCCATACCTTATTTCTTTCAAATTGAGAGAGTTCTTCCATCATGGCTTCAACCCATGATTTGTCACCAATAGCTTGATCAATCGTTTTGGGTTCAACTCGTGATATCATGGCCATGTTAATAGAGCTTTCCCTTAGAGAATTTCTGGTTCTAACGCCATCCTCTGTATTCCCAATGATTAGATCAGGAGGATGATGAGTGACTGTTTTCCATCCCCTAGGAAGTTGTTGAGAGATTTGATCAGACTCATCCTCTGCACGAGGACCGGGTACTTGAGAGGTTGATTGTTCATCTTCTTCATTTTTATCCAATTTTTCTAAACACAAGTCATCAAATTCGTCAAAAATAACATGCATGGATTCCTCCACAGTTTGAGTCCTAAGATTATATATTCTATAACCTTTTGACGTTGTGGAGTATCCTAGAAAAATTCCTTTATCGGATTTTGGATCAAACTTTCCCAAATTTTCTTTATTATTTAGAATGTAGCAATAACACCCAAATATATGAAAATAGGAAATATTTGGTTTTCTCCCCTTCCATAATTCATATGGAGTTTTGTTTAAAATTTTTCTAATGGATGTACGATTTGAAACATAACAAGCAGTGTTGATGGCTTTGGCCCAAAAATATTTTTCAATGTTGGCTTCATTTAAAATCGTTCTAGCCATTTCTTGTAAAGTTCTATTTTTCCTTTCAACAACCCATTTTGTTGGGGAGTTCTAGGACAAGAAAAGTTGTGTGAAATACCATTTTCTTCACAAAGATTTTTAAAAGATTCATTTTCAAATTCACCTCCATGGTCACTTCTCACCGAGACTATTTTTGATCCTTTTTCATTTTGAATCTTTTTGCAAAAATGGTGGAATGCCTCAAAGCTTCATCTTTATGTTTTAAAAATAAAACCCAAGTAAATCGAGAAAAATCATCAACAATTACAAAACCATATCTTTTTCCACTAAGACTTGGAGTTTTAATAGGACCAAAAAGATCAATGTGAACAAGTTCAAGAGGATGATTTGTTGAAACAAAGTTTTTAGAGTGAAAACTACTTTTGACTTGTTTTCCTTTTACACAAGCTTCACAAACTTTGTCTTTTTCAAAATAAATTTTTGGAAGGCCTTTTACTAATTCTAAATTTGCTAATTTAGAAATAGTGTTTAAGCTTGTGTGACCGGCTAGTTTGTGCCAAATCCATTTATCATTTTCAATAGAAACAAAACAAGAATCAGTGGGTAAATCATCAAGATAAAGTTCATATAAATTCTTTTTTCTAATTTCGGAAAATAAAACTCTACCCGAGGATGAGTGCTTAACCTCACATAGAGTAGGCTTAAAGATAACTTCATAACCACTATCACATAATTGACTAATGCTTAGTAAGTTATGTTTTAAGCCATCCACATATTGAACATTTTCAATTTTTGCATAATTATTCTTACCAATAATACCGGTTCCTTTTATTAGAGCTTTATCATTATTACCAAATGTGACCAATCCTCCATCCTTTATTTCTAATGACATGAAACAGTGCTTATCTCCCGTCATATGCCTTGAGCAGCCACTGTCCAAGTACCAAGGCTTTCTTTTGTTGATTAGATGAGGAACCTGTTTTAGAGTTTAAAAGAGACTTAGGTACCCATATAGCTTTGGGTCCTTGTTGGTTAGTTTTTCCTCTTTTGAGGACATTTCTTTTATGATAGCAAATAGAATCATGATGTCCATGTTTACCACAGAATGAGCAAGCTGACTTTGCATTATTAGCTTTCCTCTTAGAATGACAAATTTTGGAGGTATGCCCAAATTTTTTGCAAAACATGCATTTCGGCCTATCCTCTAGTTTTTTTTTGGCAAGAGAAAGTTTCCATATAATTTTTGTTTTTGAGAGCTTTCAAAACCAATACCAGCCTTGTTAAATATTCCAGATTGAGACCCCATTATCTTTTGAAATGTTTCAGTAGATTTGACAAATTTAGAAATATCATTTTTTAGTTCCCTAACCTCAGTTTTCAAAATTTCCTTTTCTGCATCCTCGTCAGGAGGATGAGTTTCAACTATTTTCATGTTTAAAAATTTTTGTTCCTCAGAATTTTGAAATTGAGATTGTTGCAAATCTTGAATGATTTTAACATATTCATCATTCTTTTTCTTAAGCTCCTCATTTTGTCTCTTTATCTCAACAAGTTGGTTTTTTTGAAATTTACATGTTTGAGATAAAGTGTAGGAGTCATTTAAGAGGCTATCAAATTCAATTTCTAAACTTTCACAATTAGGACATAGATCAGAAATACTTACCTTGTCATTTTCTGGTTTTGCCATGAGACAAAGGTTGGCTTCTTCCTCCTTTTCTTGCTCCGAGGATGACTCATCACTATCATCCCAAGTAATCATCATGGACTTGTTTTTGTATGGAAATTTTTTTGAATTCCTTTTGTTGAGAGGACATTCAGTTTTGTAGTGTCTCATCTTGTTGCATCCATAACAAGTTATTTGACTTTTGTCAACCTTTTCTTTTTGAGATGCTCCTCTATTCTGTCCTCTTCTGTTTAATATCCTCTGAAGTCTTCTAGAAATCAGAGCGAGTTCATCCTCATCTTCAGACAGAGGAGATTCGGCATTTTCCTTTGTTATGTCATCTTCATTTTTCTTGGAAGATGAACTTTCTGTTTGGCTGGTTTTTAGAGCAATCATTCTTCCTTTTTTGTTTGGTTTGTCCGCCAACAGCAATGGTTCATGAGCTCTTAGAGTTCCAACCAAATCTTCTAATTTCATGTTGGTCAAATCTCTTGCTTCTGTAATGGCAGTTACCATTGGCCTCCATTCTTTTGGTAGACTTCTTAGGATTTTTCTTATCCTTTCATGAACGGAGTATACCTTTCCAAGAGATCTCAAGTTGTTTAATATGATTGTTAACCTTGAGAACATTTCATCAATAGTTTCCTCCTCCTTCATTTCGAATAGTTCGAATTCTCTTACTCCCATATCTATCCTTGCTTCTTTTACATGGCTTGATCCTTCGTGATGGATTCTTAGAGTATCCCAAAGCTCCTTAGCATTTTTGCATTCTTCAACTCTATCATATTCTTCCCTGCTCAAAGCACACATTAGAAATAAATGAGCTTTAGAGTTTAGGAGTACCTTTGCATTTTCATCCGCCGTCCATTGTGCTTGAGGTTTCTCATTGGAGGTTGCATCTGCGTTGTTGGTTCTAATGACATGATCTCCATTTTCCACCACAGACCACATGTTGATGTCTTGTGATACGAGAAACAGCTTCATCTTACCTTTCCAGTGATAGTAATCAGTACCATCAAAGTAGGGAGGTCGACTGGATGATCCTCCTTCAGGAATATACTTAGCTTTTGACATTTTTCTTTTTGGATCTTTTTCTCTTACACTGTTAGGTGTATTTTTTAGAGAACCTTGCTCTGATGCCAATTGATGTAGCTAAATATCACTAGAAGGGGGGGTTGAATAGGGATTTTGCTGTTTTAAAAATAATTTCTATGTGTTTGAAAAACTATCCTCTCACTGAGGATGGGTAGCTCGAGGATGAGATTTTAAGCTTGTTAGATTTAAGTTGAGCAAGAGAGTAGAGGTAGAGTAAGAGAGACACACACACAATTTTTATACTGGTTCACCCAAAGATGGCTACGTCCAGTCCTCACACCCTTGTGAGATTTCACTAACTTTCAAAGGGATCAATCCTCAACCCGAGGATGATTACAACTCGTGTATTCTTTAGCTTCACCAAGCTTACAATCAATTTTCGAATATTTCCAAGTGCAACTCACAAGGAAATTACAATGTGATAAGAGAGTGATAGATACTTAATACTTTCTCAAAGGATATACAAAGATATAGTGTAGGATCAAAGAAAGTAAGAAGTGAGGGTGTTTTGCTCTTGATTAGCTTTAAGATGCTTGATCTTTTTATGCAAGTGTGGTGTGTGTTGAAGAAGATCAGCTTGCTGCAATTTATAGAGTTCTTGTTATGTTCATTTCATAAGCCAAGCATTTCATGACCGTTTGGAACTCCATTTGAGAAAGACCAAGGTATTTCTTCATAATTACGAAACTGCCATTCAGTTCATTTGAAAATGTGTCTTCCATGTTTTAGTACGAGGTAGTTGATTTCTTGGCCTTTAGGGACATGTGCTGTCCTATTCTTTCCTTGTTTTAAGGTTTGAATGTTGTGAGGAGTCAATTTCCTTCTCTTTCTTCAATGCCTTGATAAAGCTTCACATGTGAGCTTTCTCTTTCCTCCATTTAATGCCTTTGCAAGACATGTGATGTTCTTTTCAACTCTTTCTTCAAGACTATGTGAAGGCTTCACGTGAGGTCCTCTTACCTTGCCTTAACACATGTGATTCATTTATTTAAGGCATGCTTTGTTGATGTCTTTTTGAATATTAATATTATAATCCCTTTCAAAACACCAAATGGTATTATGTAGCTTTTTGCCTAAAAAGCCTATGACATGATAAGTTGCCTTCATGATGCATTTCAAAATGTTGACTCTAGACACATGCTACCATCAACTTTCAACGTGCCTTTCTTCTTGGATTCTTGTAACTTTTCTTCCAAGACCTTTCTTTTAAAATACTAATATTTTGCCTTTATTGAATGAATCACCAATTAATTCTTTAATACCATTTTGCCCTTGTTGAATAAAACATTCTTTAGTACTATTCTGCCCTTGATGAATGAATTCAAATAATTCATTTTTTAATATTTTTCAGCCCCTTGTTGAATGAATTCAAACTAGCGAGAATGCAGATCTGCAGCTCGAGAGGTCATCCTGAGCATTTTCACTACTTAGCATTTAACTTATAATTTTCTTCTTCTTCCTTAATGAATGATAACCTGTTTTACTTATGTGAATACACTCAAGAGCACGGATTAGTCTTTAAAACACAATCATAATCTTTTCATTAATTTGTTATCATTAAAACCAATTTGAAGAGATTTTGTCTCAACAGAATTTTCATTATAAATCTGTAAAACGGTGCAACTAAATATATTAATTTTAAAAGTAAAAATTTTCAGAAGATGATAAAAAAATTTCAGACGATTAATTATGTTAACAATCATTTTTAAATTAGATTCGTTAATAACATATTGACAATCCAATTGAACGTCTAAATAACCTAAATTTCTTAAAAACACAAAGAAATCTTAATGTACGATCGCTTTATTTTTTTGTCATATACTTCCACATTTAATATTTTATTTAAATAATCATTTTTTTACTCCATGCAGTGCACTAGTTCAACGACACTAATATAATTTTATTTATTGTATCTCAATTTAGATAACTTGTCCACATACTATTAATAGTAATAAAAGTATCTTAGTAAATACGATCCATTTTAAAATCTAAATTAGTACACTTAATGAATTTTTAAAAATTGTGTATAATTTTATTAATTTAGACGAGACAAACTAAAACTAATTCATTGTATGTATCATTTCAATCATCTATCCAATTTAAATTGATTACTAATTTGCAAGCAATCAATTCAATTTGAATGCATTATTTCATACATGGAAATTTAAATTTCTTTCTTTTAATTCACAAATATACGAACGGTTCAAATTTTTAAAAGGAAGATGAATTTATCACATGTTTTTGACGATAAATAAAATCTATCACAATTTTTTTTTAGTCAAAATCTACCGTATGAGAATTAGCCGTCGAATTTGAATCATTTAAACTAAAGTAAATATCATATAAAGTAAGAATTATTATCGTAACAAATTTATGATTCTGTATCTATAATATCTATTTTTAATTAGTTATTCAATAAATGATATTATTTACTTTAGTGTTTAAAATGTGTTAGCTCATATCTTTAACAATCTATTCAATTAATTCCCATTTGAAAGCAAGCTGGTATTAAAATTTCCCCTCTCCTGGGTTATGCATGAAAGCAAGAAAGAGCTAACCAAATTTTACATTTAGCATAAAAATATAACTGTATGTATGGATATATGTATAGTCACATATTCTCTTAGATAAATATTACTGGCTAATTTATTAGAAAGAGAAATAATTATAACTATAAATCACATTTTATATATATAGACTTAATTATAATTTTAATTTCTCTATTTTTACTGATTCACGAAATTAGTTCTTTTATGTTAAAAGTCAACAGTTTTGATTTCTTTGATTTTCTAATTAAAAATAATGACGAAATAAAATACTGTAAAAACATAAGTTTCAACTTTGATATTTTTTTTCCTTCATATTTTTAATTTAATTGATTTCAAATGAATAATTTCACATTTTAGATAGTTGTATGTCAGAGAATTATATATCACCTCGTTAAAAATATGTCAAATTATTATCTTTTAGTTTAAAAATTCAAAAAAAAAATTAAAATTATTGATTTTTAAAATAAATAAACCAATTAAGTTATATATATATATATTTCCCTCCATATGTTATGTTGGGTCTTATTTCAACTGTTAGGTGGGTGCGGGCCCACTACTTTTGTAATAGCCATAGTATTAACTTTCATTTTGTATTAATTAGTTTCTTGTAATTCTACTAGTTCAGTTTGAGAGTATAAGAATTGATAAATAACTTTGTATGATGAATCAATTTTTTATTTTTTATTTTAAATTTGTACACTAAATTGAGCATCATAAAAACCTGGAAAAAGAATGCAAATGATGCAGTTTGTCTTCATTAAACAAAATAAAATTACACAATAGTTTTAATAGCAGGGCTAGAGGGATACATAGTTCCTAATCCTACACCTAATTGTTCCACAATACACCTAATTGGACTTACACAACGCCAATTTTGCCAAATTATGAGTGGTCCAGTTACATAAAAGATTCTCAATTGGAGGTTCTCAATTGAAGATGTTGAAGAATTTAAATGGGTCTCAATAGGCATAATAGACGATACGAGAAATCGAAAGTGCAATCAAAGATTGATATTTCTTTAGTAACTGTAGAAAATTGTCAGCAGTATTGCAAGAAAGTGTGTTATTTTGCTCAACGACTCAATTGTTTCTTGCGTGTCAGATACCGTATGTAATCATTAAAACAAACTTTAAAATGTAAATCAGTCAATCAATGTAACTTTGAGTATTAGCAATACTAAAAATTATATTCAAAGAGGATGTAAATCACACTCGAGCTATCTAAACACAGTCCTTAAAATTATGGTCAGACGTTGATTAATTATCTCATCTAAAGTATAACGTAAAACAAACTACTCATCTTCTATTAAGGATATTTAGATTTTAAACTTTATCGAAAAATCAAATATCTGATATTTCATTCATATTTACCGTTGAATTACATTATACCCGAACTTAACATAATAATTTTTATCATTTGTGATTAATTGATGATAGTAAGATACATATGAACCAATATTGTTAATTGTAATCTTTACATGTCCCTATTTCTCGCCACACAAACCAATTAATTAGCCTGATCTTCATAAAGAAAGATGAATTAGTTTGAACATAAAGAAAGTTTGAAAAAAAAAAGTAAACAAATAATAAATGAGTGACCACATCACCACATTGACCAGCTTGGAATTGCTAAGGATCGATGAACTAAGTCACATCTATATATGTGGTCCATTTAATCTATGTATATATCGTCACTATATTTTATTTTGCGGCTATAAATAGAATTAATGGGCTCTATAATATAGTTTTCCAGCTATATGACGGGGTTTACATAGTTTTACACTTTGCTACTACCAACATCCTTGGAACATTATAACAACAAAAATTCATAGAGCCTAGTCAAATTTTTTTTTTTTATATATAATATTAGGCTGGTCAATGTTAATTAGGTTAGTCAATGTTAGAGTTACAAATAATTAATGATTATTTATTTTGTTTTGGTGAACAAATAATTAATGATTATTTTGATAAAGAAAAATATACCTATGTTCAGGGTAGTAGTGTTTAACTTTTGGTTTAGTTTTGGTTTTGACATATGCGTTCATAATCCTTTTATATAATTCATTGTTTGGTTGTTTTAAAAAAAAAATATTATATGTATCACTTTTTATATGAAACTTAAATACACTAATATAATATAAATACACTTATATTGTTGGGTCATCAAGATAGAGATCATTACATTAGGTTAAAAGTAAAAATCCAAGTAGATTAAATACCATATCTTCATCCAAAATTTTAAAATATTAAATACATATCTTATTTCACTTAAATAGATTTTAACATTCATTTTTGCATCTAAGATTTTTACACATATTTGATACACCAACAAATGCTTGATATAATTGATTTTGTAAAATTACTATTCTTTGACAACACTTCCTTAATATGTGAAATAGGAAAGTTTGTCAATTGGAATAGAGGAAGAACACTGAATAACGA
>JBBPBT010001178.1:10694504-10710672 GCA_037974875.1 Cicer bijugum
CTCTTTATTTTAATTATTACATTTTTTAATATGTGTGTAAAAACTTTAAATGACATTTATTATAAAACAGAAAAAATAATATCAATTGGATATATTTTATTTTATTACTATAAATTTTTTTAATTCTCGTGATTTGATCAAATGAATTGTATATATATTTATGAGGAGGTAGTAATATATTTGAAATCATAAAATAGAGTTCAAACAAACGACATGCTATATAACTAAAAATTTAAATTTCATATTACCTATATAATAAAATCTAAACATAAATATGCATGAAATTTTAATATATTGACCTATATTTTATCATTTTAGACTAAATATACCGACATCTCATTTGCCAACGTTTTTATTTATTTATATATGAGAGTATTTTTTGGAATTAAACATACCTAACTTTTAAAGCCGATTGAATAACGAACTGGGCATACCCTATAAATGACATAGGAGATTGGACATGTCTAGGGGGGTGTGACCACTAATGAATCATGACAATTGCCTATTGGAAAACATTACTACTCTTTTCCTTTCACAATGTTCAAGGATTGGTTAAAAAAATTGCATACATAAAAAGTATAATAATTAAAAAAAATAGAATTTATTTTTATTAAATTATTTATCATAATTATTGACACATTTTTTATTATTTTTAGTATAAATAATAATAATAATTGGTAAGGTGTACATATAATAATTATTAAAGATTAATATAAAAGAATATTTTTTCTATTTTATAATAAGTGTTGTTTAAGATTTTTGTTTACCTATTAAGAAATATAATAATTAGAAAAAAAAATTCTTTTATTAAATTATTTGTTTGAACTATTAGTGAATTTTTTACTATTATAAATATAAAGTACAATTATATTTTGTAATATATGTATATAGTAATTATTAAAAAATAATATAAAAGATAAATAATTAAAATTGTATTGAAAATTAAGAATAACATTTATCTTAATTATTTTTAAATTAAATGACATTTGTTGTGAAATGAAAGAAGTATTTTTAATTAATAATTTGATATTTTTTAAAATATTTAATTGGCTATTAAAAATTACTCCTATTTCTAATGGTTCACCCATCTATCTACCAAATTGAAAATGGAAAATCAACGATGCTCTCTCGTTTTTGCTGAAACATTTGGTATCTTTCCAAGTTGAATTTGAATTAAAGCATATTATATTTCATTTTTTTCAAAACAGCTGACTCCTTTAATCATTTTACATATGTAAAGAAAAATGTATAATTAAAAGAGAAAGATATATTATTCTTAAATATTAATGAATTATCAATACCATAAATACAATATAAATGCATAGTAAAATATATTGCATTGAAAATAATACAAATAATATTGATTAAATAATATAATAAGAAATAAATACTTTGCAAATTGAAAAGTCAATTATTTTAAGACAATTTTTATTTTTACAAATGAGTTAATTATTATGAAATTGAAAGAGTCTTTTTTTTTTACTCATAGATTTTATTTTTAAAATGTAGTAGAATGAATGCATGATATTTTAGATTATACTCCTGCCTAAATCCTCAAAATTATGGATGGATACTTTGTATCTCTGCCTAAATCACCCAAAATTTCCATTTCATCCATAGATTCATATTTTGTTAATGAAAATGTATTGAAATTTAGTTATTATAATAAGAAAAATATTTATTATTACGAAAGATTCTTTTACTAAAATTTAGTGATTAGAATAAGAAAAATATTTATTATTACAAAAGATGATAAAATTTATATGATAGCTCATTACAAGTAATAACTACTCACTACTCTTCCATATATTTTTTAGTCACACAGTCAATTAAAATTGTATTAATCAAATCTCTTACTTTTACACATTGTTCTCTTATATAATTCTTCATGTGAAATAGCAATGCTGATTGGATAAACTATATGGTAAAAAATACATGTGAATGACCTAACATAAAATTTATGGTTAGGAAATGCTATTTAATATCTTCCATATTGGGGAAGACAGGTTGCTCCTAAGAAGTAATTATTATATATTTTATGGAAACATATAAAAATATCATTTTCTGGGGGCCCCTGTCATACTCAGAAAGCAATCACATTCATTTGTTCAGATGCTTTCAACATAATTTATTTTTGTTATGACTTGTCAAAATAAATTTGTAATGCTCAAAATCCCTTATATAACATTTTATTTATTACAAAATGTATCAACTTATGTAATGAAAAATACTTTTTCAACAAATACTACAATGACGTACCTTATGTCTATACTTAATTCTTTCGAACCATTTCATAATTATCTTTTTCATATAAATAACAATTTTCATACCTTTATTTTGTTATGAAAACTATTTTCATACTTTAATTGTTAGAATTGTTTTGTTGAAAATTTTTATACATTATTATTGTCATTTTCATTTGCGGTGATGTTTGTTTTTGAGTGATGCAAACATTGGATTCGTCGAGATTTGTTCTGTCATTTATTCATTCAAGTTGCATCTTAGGTGGAATTGAGTACCAAACCCCACTTTTCTGTTTCCATCTCCTTTACATTACATGTTTATATATATATAAATATTTACTCCAATTTTTATATTCAATTTTCTTATCTAAAATAACTATATTATTGTTATTTAGTCAAACTATAAAAATGTAATAAATATTTTTAAATTATTCTTAATCAAGCTACTTATTGAACTATAACTTTTTTTAGATAGTAGTGATTAACTTGATAAACTGAGAATAATGTGACTATAATATTTTTGTAATTTAAATTATCTGATAATTTAGGGATGAAATTGAATGTTGACTTTTATTTTAATATATTTTTTCCAACATGGTAGGTTATTCTGGTAAAAGATGTATACCAAACATGAAAAAATTGTATACATGCATCCAATTACATCTTTAAATGTAGATATTTTAGAAATTTATATAACAAAATAGTATAGTGATATTAATTTATAAATAAAAATAATAATGATAAGACATGAATGAGTGCATATGAATTTTTTTTTTATATTTGACTCTTAATATAAAAATTAAAGGTACAATACCATTACTAAAAATAATTATTTGATTGTGAAATTACAGAGAATTACAATGAAGAGGTTCAAGCAATTACACACGTGCGAAGACTATTGGATATTATTGCCTGCACAACAAGGTTTGGGAAGCCCAAACGAACCATAACAGGCCCAGAATCAAAGCCCAAGAAAAATGGAAAGGCCCAAAATCAAAACAAGAGCAGCGTGAGTCCACCCGCGACACCCAATGGAGATTCCCGGGTCGGGTTACCGTCGTCGGATCCACCGGCGTCGCCGATTTCGGATAATGTCGGAATGGTGGCGATTCATCCAACGCCGAAGTTATCAGATTTTTACGAATTCTTCTCTTTCTCTCATCTCACTCCTCCGATTTTACGTGCGTTTCTCTCTCTATTTTCTACGTCTCTTCAATTTTTCATGCGGTTTAGCTAAGGTTGAAATTTTGATTTTTTTTGATTATTTTTTTTTAGATTTGAAGAAATGTGAACCGAAGGATGAAGATGATAGACGCAAAGGAGATTACTTTCAGCTTCAGGTTTTCCATTTTTCTTTCTTATTTTCTCTCTTTAGAAAGAAATGTATTATTTAAGTAATTTTATAATTATCAATTACATTCTTACTTTATTGAAAGAAAGAAATATATCAGTTCAAATAGTGAACCAAGTTCACATACCACCAATGCGTCTCAAACTCTATTAATTAAGCAATATTAAATCACGTTACATGAAATTTTACAATTTTATGATATAGTTGAATTCATTCGGTTCACATGTTACAACGTATATAATCTATAATCTGAGTTCACGTAAAATTCCTGATTTTGAAAAAATTTACTTACTCAAAATCAGAACAATAACAGATCACCATACCTTTTTGGGTCACTTTAACCGCAATGTGAAAAAGGAACTGATGGGGTGCAAGTTATAAGTGAGTAATGTAAGTTTTGAATAATTATGAGTTATGGGAATTTTGTGATATGTGAGTTTTAAATGGTTGAGAATGGTAATCAAGGAATAGATGGAATTAAAGAATATTATAAATATTCAAAGGTATTTTGTTTTTTTTTAAAATGAGGGTTATGGGTAGTAACGTGAGAGGTGTTGGTAGCAAATTTGTAAATTATATTCTTACTTTATCAATTATATGGATTTAGAAAGTTAAATTAATGGAGAAATTTTAGTTAACAACACACTTTCAATTGCAATCATTCTAACTCATTTTTAACTGAGTTGTATAATTTTATATTCATATGCATCTCATCATTTTGAAAAGTAGTTAACAAATAAAGAAGGACACTCAAGAGTTAATGCAACAGAGGTGATGTGTATGGAATGATGTAGATGAGTCAAAGTAATAATTAATACTACTTCTGTCTAAAATATAAGTTAGATTTTTTCATATACATGAAATCATCTAAACATGTTTTGTGTTTTGAACCAAAACTCACTTGTACTACATAGTATGCCATCTCAATAAAAAGTGCTTTGGAGAGTGTGTTATTAGCACACAATTTCGAGATATTGTTTTGTTATGTCTGGTTTTAAGCTGAAAATGAAAGTGTTGTTTGTGCATGAAGGTTAAAATCAGCAATGGAAAAATGATAGAAGTTGTTGCTTCAGAGAAAGGCTTTTATAGTGTTGGAAAGCTGTCTCTACAGAGTCACACATTGGTTGATCTTCTGCAACAGCTCAGTAGAGGTTTTTCAAATGTAGGTTTCAGTTTTTATTCACAATTTTATGTTTGCTTGTCTTGTTAATTTCTGATACCTGAATTTCTTGGTCCCTGTGTATGTTTCTGTATCTATCTATTTATTTGCCTATTGTTCTACCTTAACAATGCAAAATAACCGTCAAAAACTATTTCAAGTGGTGTATTGTAAAACTGATTTATTGTATATGTGAAATGAAAATAACTGCTAATAACTGTCAAAATGCAATAAACCTTTTTAGTAAAAAAAAACACAGAAGTGTATGGTCAAGAAATATGTTGAGAAACACTGTAAACATAAAGCGAACAAAAATATGAACTCAAGTGAATTCAGTTAGATTCCCTGAAATCAACTAATAAATTATAAAGACTTTTTAGCAGAAACATGTTAGTTCATGTGATGGATTTTGGTCAGATCCCACTGCATAAGCTACCCATTCAATGTTTTCACAATTTCACCTTTGATTCTAACAAATGACTGATCAATGCAGGCCTATGGATCATTGATGAAAGCTTTCTCGGACCGTAATAAGGTTAGCTTTCCATAGTGCAAACAAGTTTTAGATACACTTATACTAATATATGACTATCTTAATGTAGTTTAAAGAGGCTTTGAGAATTAATATTCCACTGATTGAAGATTTTTAAATATGATTTGACATTTATGTAAATTTCGCTTTCAGTGTATAGTTTTTAAACTGAAAGAGATTGTGTTTTATTAATTACTTATTTCTGCAGTTTGGCAATCTTCCATATGGACTCCGATCGAATACATGGCTTGTTCCTCCATCTGTTGGCGAATCTCTTTCAAACTTTCCAGCTCTACCTGCTGAGGATGAAAACTGGGGTGGTAATGGTGGTGGCCAGGGAAGAAACGGAGAATACGATCTTCGACCGTGGGCGACAGATTTTTCTATATTGGCTTCTCTTCCTAGCAAAACTGAGGAGGAGAGGGTGATCAGAGATCGAAAAGCTTTTCTTCTTCACAGTCAGTTTGTTGATACATCGATATTTAAGGCCACTGCAGCTATACAGCACGTGATGGAATCCAAGTCTAGTAAGAAGAGTGAAATGAATTCTGTTCTGCATCAAGATCAAGTGGGAGACTTATTGATTGTAGTCAAACACGATGGGAATGGAAAGTTTGATTCTACACTGAATGAATCCAGTAAACAAAATGAGCATGTTCAGAAGAATTTAATTAAAGGGTTGTCTGCTGATGAAAGTGTCACTGTTAATGTAAGTCATAATCCCATATTTCAATTTTATTATAGAAGTTATTGTAGATGTATAGTTTAATCTCTCTTTTGTTTTGTTATTTTACAAAACATCACATTGATGATTGATTACCATCCTACTTCCTCTGTTCCTTTTTACTTGTTGTTTTAATAAATAATTGTTACTATTTATATGTCGTTTTTTGAATTTCATAGTTACGTTAACTATTATTTTGTTAATTGTACCATTACTTTATCAATTATTTTAGATAAGAGGATTCTGTGGCCTTTTTTATGACAGGACACTTCTTCCTTGACCGTTGTTGTCGTTAACCACTGTGGATATACAGCAACAGTAAAGGTTGTCAGTAATGCAAACGCTAAGAAGCCTAAAGTTCAAGATATTGAAATAGATGACCAACCAGATGGTGGAGCAAATGCTCTCAACATCAATAGGTTTGTACAATAAGCTATTCCAAGATTGGATATTCCACATTACATATTATATTTGGTTAAACAATTTATTAACAATAGCAACATTTTTATGATGCTTGCAGTTTGAGGGTATTGCTTCACAAGTCTGGAGCTGAGTTCTCAGAAGGGACATTAACATCCTTGTCAAATTTTGATGACTTGGATGCTTCTAAAGATCTTGTTAGGAAAGTGGTTGAAGAATGGACGGAAAAGATAAAGGAGGAGCCAAGTGTTTCGAAAAGATCAATTCGATGGGAACTTGGTTCTTCTTGGATGCAGCATCTGCAAAAACAGGAAACTTCAACTGATGTCGGTTCTGATAGCAAGAATGGAAATGTTGAGCAAGCTGTGAAAGGTCTTGGAAATCAATTTAAATTTTTGAAGAGGAGGGAAAAGAAAGCAGGTGAGTTAGATGGTACTGATTCTAGGGAGCCAAATAATGATGAATTAAGTAGTTCTAATGAATTGGAGACACTGCTTTCTAAAGAAGCCTTTTCGCGTCTCAAAGAATCTGGATCTGGTCTTCATTTGAAGGTTTGTGGAATACTTTCTCTTGGTGTATTTTGTTGTCATCATTAGTTTTACTTGAAAATAAACTTGTATTTTTGTCACTTCTCTTGTGATTATGGTAATTTTATTTATAATACATGGTAGCTTATTTTTAGTTGTATTTTTATCTTTTGCTCTGTTGTTATGTTTATGATAAATAAATGTGACTTTATATATTTTTACATGTGGTTTCAATGTGTTCCCATTCAACAGTCAGTGGATGAACTCATCAATATGGCACACAAGTTTTATGATGAAGTTGCCTTGCCAAAGCTGGTAAAATTACATTCTTCAATGGATTCTACATTTCTTTGAATAACTTGAAGGCTGTAGCCATGAATTAAGAACTGAGTGTGTTACTGTTTTAGGTTACAGACTTCGGATCCCTTGAACTTTCTCCTGTCGATGGTCGAACGCTGACTGACTTCATGCATTTAAGAGGACTAAAGATGGGATCATTGGGTGAAGTGGTGAGAAACTTTTCTCTTTATCCTTGTTTCCTCTAAAGTATCTCTTCTTTTTATTGAACGAATGTTAACATGTTATAAGGTTTTGGGGCCTGTTTGCTTTCTAAAACCATTTTTTGTTTTATAATTTTTAAAACATGTTTTCATTTTAAATTTTTAACAAGGAGATAGAAGGCCTGTGTAGTAAATAATTGTCATTTAGAGAGACAAGCTAGGAATAATGCATTTTTAGAAACAATGAAAACAATGTTTTGAAATTTTTTAAATTTCTGAAAAAGAAAATGCTGAGTAAAATATTTGATTTATATTCTCTTATGTTTATTAATTGAAATGAAAATTAAAACAGTAAACAAGGAAAGTAAATGGGCCCTTAGTGTTCTAAAGCTACTTTTATAGACTAAAAACTCTGGCTAGTTATTCTAGTTTTGTTAATTTAGTTTGTTTTTGCTGGTTCTAATCTCATTCATGTATAAATCAGGTTAAACTTGCAGAGAATCTTCCACACATACAATCACTTTGTATTCACGAGATGATTACTCGAGCATTCAAGCATCTACTTAAAGCTGTTATTGCTTCTGTCAACAATGTAGCTGATTTACCTTCAGTCATTGCATCAACGCTGAATTTTTTACTTGGAGGGTGTCGAACTGAAGATACTGACCAAACATCAGGTGATGATCATCGCCTCAGAATTCATTGGTTACGTTCATTTTTGTCTCAAAGGTTTGGATGGACATTAAAAGATGAATTTCAACATTTGAGGAAATTATCTATTCTCAGAGGACTATGTCACAAGGTATCAGTTGTTTCATTCAATTACTTTATCATATTCTTTTAACATGAATCTTTTATCGATTCCAGATGTTATTGTGTTTCTCAGGTTGGATTAGAATTGTTCCCTAGAGATTATGACATGGAGTCCCCTAAGCCCTTTGGAAAGTATGATATTATCAGTCTTGTTCCTGTCTGCAAGGTTGGATATTTATATATACATATCAGTTTCGAGTCCATTTTATGATTATTTCATGAACATAGTCTCAATATACTATTTAACAACAAGATTATTTTTTACTTTACAGCATGTTGGGTGCTCTTCAATAGATGGGCGTAATTTATTGGAATCATCCAAAATTGCTCTTGATAAAGGAAAGCTTGAGGATGCTGTGAGTTATGGGACAAAGGTAACAATGAATTTCTTCAGTCTGTGTATAATATATCATTGTGTTTTTTTTTTTGGTATAAATTTGGCTCGTTGTTTGACATTACTATCATATACAGGCATTAGCAAAGATGATGGCTGTTTGTGGTCCATATCATCGAAATACTGCAAGTGCATATAGTCTTCTCGCTGTGGTTCTCTATCACACAGGAGATTTTAACCAGGTAAAGTAAACTTGTCAGGTTTTAGCTTAGTGATGATAAAAATTCATTTTATAGTTTTTTTCCTATAGTAGTAAGCTACAAGGGAAAAAAGAGGAAACAAAGGATAAATTTATTGCACTTTGTAGAAATGTTGTGCCTATAAATGACAATGAATCGATGGTGTTATTCGTTGTATTGAGAAAGTACTACATAGTTGTGTGGGTATGGCGGTCTAATGTTGGTAATTGCAGAAAATAGTGTTTTGTAATTTCTGCTATGGTACCTTCGCACTAAATATTGCTGCTATAGTCTCTTAACAACACTCGATGGAGCCATGTGTCAACTTTATGTAGTGAATAATTAAAGTCCTGTGTTTATGCTAAATTTTTATATTACCGTCTTTATTATTCAGGCTACCATTTATCAGCAAAAGGCATTGGATATAAATGAAAGAGAGCTTGGACTTGACCATCCTGACACAATGAAAAGCTATGGCGATCTTTCTGTTTTCTATTATCGTCTGCAACATATTGAGCTGGCTCTGAAGTAAGTCAAACTTTGTTGGATCAGTTTAGTTTCTTGAGTCATGATTTTCTATTGATTATTCTGAAACTTACTATGTTGTCATTGAACTTAATTCATATTTTGACAGGTACGTTAATCGTGCCCTATTCCTCCTTCATTTCACATGTGGTCTGTCTCATCCAAATACGGCTGCAACATATATCAATGTAGCTATGATGGAAGAAGGCATGGGTAATGTTCATGTGGCGCTTAGGTATCTGCATGAAGCTCTTAAATGCAACAAAAGATTGTTGGGCGCAGATCATATACAGGTATCTATCTTTCTCTTGTGATTAAAATCTCTATTTGCACTTGTGATCTTACCATGAAGTGATTCTGCTTCCGTTCTGACTAGTTTCAGGGGAGTAAAATCTCTATTTGCACTTTCTCTCGCGTATTTGATAACATTGTTTTATACTTTATTTTTCATCTTATAGACTGCAGCAAGCTATCATGCCATAGCCATAGCTCTTTCATTGATGGAAGCATATTCTTTGAGTGTGCAACACGAGCAAACTACACTTAAGATACTTCAAGCGAAGCTTGGTGCAGAAGATCTCCGGACACAGGTCATTCCCTTTCTTATGTTATTACTAGTGAATCTAATTCATTTGCAGATAGATGCTATAATTTCCATAATAATATAGGGTTGGTAGGTAATGTCGGAAAATAGATAGTGTTACATTTTTCAAAATTTGGAAATTACCAAATGCAGGACGCGGCTGCATGGCTAGAATATTTTGAATCAAAAGCAATAGAGCAGCAAGAAGCAGCGAAAAATGGAACTCCGAAGACAGATACATCCATTGCAAGTAAAGGTCACCTTAGGTACTGACCTGAAATTCCTGCATTACCGTGTTTGAAATAAATAGGTTATATTTTAGGCTACAAAAATATGTGAATATGTTTCCATGCAGTGTTTCAGATCTCCTGGATTTTATTAGTCCTGACAATGATTCAAAAGGAAATGATGCTCAACGGAAACAGCGGCGTCCAAAGGTGGGGAACTACATATTTTTACATGTTTATTTATTCTTAAAATACACACAGATTTTCCCTTTGTGGTCTTAGTAGTAATCAAAGGATTAAGTTCTGCTTTGATCATATTTATAGTATGTTCTTATGGTATGCTAAGGTAATATATGCTTTTTTCTTGAGGGAAACAAGGAAGACTATGTTCCAAAGATTGGGAGTTTTTACCTTTAATAAAGTCAACTTTGAAGGGAATTCAACCTATTACATTCTTTTGGAGTTAGCTTATAGTTCTAGATGAAGTTCTATGAGAGTATGATAATTTTCAAATCAAAACTAATTTTGAAAACTTTTTTTTACCATTTTAGGTTGTTTTGCATTTGACATGTCACTTATACATGTGTTTTTTCAGATACTTCTAATAAGTGATAACAACGGTCAAGAACATAATGATGCTGCTGCAATAGTGGATGAAGGTGTTTTTGTTGACAACATAAAAGATGTCACAACAACGGTAGAAGGAAATATCAATGAAACAAACGCCACACATGATTCCGATGAACCAAAAGATATTGGTGGTGATCTCAGCAGGCACAAGCCAATGACAAGCGAAGCTGTTTATGAGACGTCGTCCGATGAAGGTTGGCAAGAAGCCAATTCAAAAGGGCGGTCAGGTAACGCTGCTAACCGCAAGTCCAGGCGCAGACAACGGCCTAATCTATCAAAGCTCAGCATTCACAAGGAAACCAGTTACAGGAATGACACTACTTCCCTGCCCCAAAAAGGAGCTCCAAAAGTAACTTCGGCTTTGTTATCTCCATCTAGACAATCAAAAACTCCGAAAGCTTTGTCGTCCTCGAAAATATCATCTTCTCCGGCATCATTGAGTTCATTGGCTTCAAAGTCTATATCATACAAAGAAGTGGCTGTAGCACCACCAGGTACAGTTTTAAAGCCATTGTTGGAAAAAGCTGAGGTAGAAAAGGTAAATGATGAAAATGAGACGCAGAAAAAAGAAGGTTCCATTGACAAATCTATAGCTGAAGCAGTTCAACAGCAAGATGAAAAAGAAGCAACTCATGAAGATGAATCTGAAAAAGAAAGTTCTGCATCCGAACTTGAGAAGGTTTCTCTTTCATCTGATCAGACAAAACCTACAGAAACAAATGGAAGTAAGCTTTCAGCTGCAGCCAAACCATTCAGTCCAGGAACGTTGTCTGCATCTCGCCATTTAAATCCCGTTCCAGTGGCAAGCATATATGATGCAAATGGGAGTCAAGGAATACTTGTGGAGCCTGTGCTTCCTCCTGCTGCTGCAAGGGTCCCTTGTGGTCCTCGATCACCGTTGTATTACAGAACCAACTATACTTTCCGCATGAAACATGGATCATCGAAGATAAGGGAAATAAGTGGATCTGGCGGTCCAAGAATCATGAATCCACATGCTCCCGAGTTTGTTCCAAGAAGTGCCTCTCATATAGAAACTAGTGATGCCAATTCAAATGTCGCCAGTGACGAAAATAAGAGCAGTCCTTCAAAACACAGTCTTTCGGAATCAGAGAAGTCAGAGATAGCAAGGCAGATATTGCTGAGTTTTCTAGTGAAATCTGTTCATCAAAATGCTGATGCTGTGGATGAGGCTAAAATTACTGAAGGAGAGAATTTGGAAAATTCTTCTGATGAAGTAGCTAAAGACAGTGCTGTCATAAAAATAACGTATGGAACTGACGAAAAGAATAAGACAGTGGTTAATTCCAGTGATGACGGTGAAGAGCAAGATAAATTAGATGGTGAAGGATTTGTAGTTGTAACAAACAGGAGAAAAAGCAGACAGAAAATTACAAATGGAGTTCCAGAATTGTACAATCAGCAGTCGATTTGTGCTTCGGTTCGTTGATCAGAGTCATGAAATGAATCACCATTGCTCCAAATTTGTTTGCTTTGTCTGGCCAAAGCTCTTGACATCATAATATTGTTAATAGTATATGACCTCTTTCCATAGAATTTTGGTCATTTAATTCATTTTGATTTTTGTTTATATAATAAGTTAATTAGGTTTCTCTTTTGCTTTCTATATAATAAACTTTGTCCTGATACTTGGAAATTTTGTTTTGTCAATAAGAAGCTGATTGGTTCACTTCAGTCTTATTGTATGTTATCGTTTATTGCCATGACAGTTTTGTTAAACTCAAAATTATTTGCCAATGAAGTTGGTGAGGGTGCTACTTATACCCCACAAAGTTGTGGATTCAAAATTTTGTGAGAAGAACGCCGTTGTCAAAGTTCTGAGGTCTACGTTGACTATGGTAATTGAAAAGTATATTTTTGCACTTCCTTCTTACTAGCTCAACATAATAACTTGAGACACTTGAATTGCTTTTTGAAATATAATTCAATAAGTTAGTTGTTAAAAGCTAGTTTGTAGTTTAGTGATTTTCTGATATAACAGAATTGGTGGTAGACTATACTCTTATACAAAGAAGTCAATGTGATACTTCAGTTACAAGTAATCAATAAAAATTTGGAAATCAGATCCACTTCAATAATTGTGTCATGTAGTTACTCACATCTGAATTCAATCAACGGTTGAGATTGTTTACAACTGATTTTAAGAATGTGTGATTTGAATTGTTCGATCTAAAATCAACGGTTGAAGTTATCTACTGCATGAAACTGTTGGATTCCTTTATAGCAGGGAATACCAGTCCAAAATTTTGATTATTTCATTCAATTCATTGTGTGTGAAGTGTGAACATTGATTGAGTGCTTAAAACACTTAAGAGATTCCCAACACTGCTTTTCATTCTTATCTGAGTTTTTTCAAGGAAACAAAGCCTATCCTGTGCCTGTGTGGTCTTTAGTAACCCATGAAGCAATCTTACATGGTTTTGTGTGTTGAGGGAAACCAAATTAAAAGTATGAGACCTATCCAATTATTAGAGTATATGGTGTTAGTTGACCTTTTACAAATGATGGATAAATAAAAATTTTAATTTCAATATTTCTCTTCAATTTTGTTGGAGGCCAAAAGAATTATGCATTGTATTTCAAAAATATCTCTCCTAAAGAGTTATGCATTTCTCTCTATCCTAATGCTCAAAAGAATTATGTGTTCTTAGTTCAATTGTGTTTCTTTCTTAATCTAAGTTGCTCATAAATTAATTAGAACCGTTCCTAAAAACTTCAGGGTTATAATAATTAGAATTTGTAGCAACAGTCTCTTGTACGCTTTAATTTTCAACCTCAACTTAAAATAAAGAGTATGCTTATTGAGTATTTATCTTCAAATATAGTATAGTCTTGAAATCAATACAAATTTAGTGAAGGAAAATATCATTTGATTATAATTCTTCTACTTTAATTATGAATATGTTTATGCAATTTCCCAAAATAAAGTTGAAGTACATCACATCTTAGGGGGTTATAACCACTGCATAACTTGAATAATAGCTTGAAGGTGAAAACATGTAGCAATCATTATGATTATCATTGTGCTTCATATCAATTTGTGACTTTTTGGATGGTGGGTTATCTAAAAATTATTGTTTGTAATTGAAAGGATCAAAAAGTGCCAGAGTTATTGGAATGGTTTTTATTTATTTATTTTAATGTAAATTTGTTATTATGCGCATAATTGTAAAGACTAATTATTTCGTTTAAGTTAAAAAAATTACAGACGTCGAAAAAACTTTAACTCTATTTTAATATTGTTGTATTAAAAGTTTAGAACTCGAAATCTTAAATTAAACTAAAAAAAATTTAAATTATTTTCTTCAAGCGCTCTTAGATAAAAAATTTAATTTTTGGATTTATTTATTGAACTTCTAAAATTTTATACTTTATGCACTTTTCTTTGTTGAATTATTGGAGAGGTGCTTATTTAATTGTTCCATCATTAAGAAAGTAACAGAATTAACATACACAAAATTATTGTGTATTGATATATATGTATAACATTTAACAAAATCAGAGTGGAATATGATTTCGCTATCATTATTTTATTAAAGTCTGTGTATTGTTTAATTAGAGACATGGAAACTAAATTGCAATAAAAATGTCACAAAATGTCACGTCATAGACCTATAGGTTTATTAAGCAAAATTTGATAATGCCTATTCTCTGCTTTGTGCATCTAATTCAAAATGTGTCCAAGTTGATTTCCAACTTGCAAGCAATTAAGAAAATGTAATTCAATACTAAATTATTTTATTTTGGAAAAGAGTTTAAAAAAATCAAATTATAATTTATTTTAAATATATTTTTTTTGAATCTATTTTGTTTTATTCACAATTTCGATTTCTTTATTTCTAAATTTACAATTTTGTTAGTAAATTTTGAAACTAATTCTCTTTGATTATTTTTTTTTCTAACATCCCTTGTGCTATGAAAAGTGATCTTAATATGTTGTGTTTTTAAAGCAAAAATTATTGTTTTGTCTATACATTTTGAAATTAAATTTTGATGATATGACAAATAAGATGTTTACAGGACAACTGAGTTTTTCACATGCAAATGTCTAAATGAATTCTTAGTTACAACTAAGTTTCATTTCGTCACTTAATAACTCGTTTTTATGTCATTAACGACAAATACATATATGGAAAAAAAAATGTCATACATTTTGAAAGTAGATGGACCAAAATCATAAATTTAAAAATGTGGAAATTAAAATCATAAATGAGGTCAAATAAAATGACTAAAATTACATTTAATTCTCTTTCATTTACAAATTAATGACTTTGAAACTATGAACCCTAAGTACTTCTAGAATATTGAATTACTTATACTAGATACTTACCCATTACCGGTACTCGTATGATATTTGTGAGTATTCTATTTTTTCTCATTGTTTATTGAGAGTGAATTAATGATTTTATGATATATTAATATTATATTATTTATATAATTGAGTTTATTTGTTATTTTAATCGAACATAATTTGTGAATTATTAAACTTTTATTAATTGTAATTTTATATCGTGAATTGAACAATTTAACTCTTTTAGTTAATTTATATTAAAAAAAAATCATATTTTTCATCGATATACTTTATCTTTATTTTTTTTTTCTAAATACCATATCTCATGCCAGTATCTATACTAGTACTGTACCTTAAATATGCATGAGGGAAATGCTCAACTACAAATAAAACTAAAGCTTCTAATAATTATTATGATGAAGAAATTTTGTAATTGAAATGGCAAAGAGAATCAACTTGTGACATAATAATAGAACTAGCTAGAGGGTTGTATGCATGCATCTATATATGAGACTATTTTACTGAATTTGATTTGATAAGTAGTAGGACCATAATTTATGAAATGTTACCCAAAAAATCAGGCAAAGAATACGGTTCAAGGATTGTTTTCTCTATTACGGTTTGATACTATGTCACAATCTAATTGAATAGAAAAAGTTGATTTTGCCTAATGTTGATATTATTAATTATGAGTTCTACACATCAAAATCATATGTAGCATAACAAAACAACAACACTTATGTATTACTTTTTCTATCTATTTGGATAAAAGCTGGTGACCTTAAATTGTATACCATAATCAGAAATTTTGGGAAGCAAATATGTCACTTTCAATCTAAACTATGTGCTTTTAGTTTTTCTACTCTTTTTATTTTATTTTAAAACACAATCCAATCAACGGTGCAATTATTTTAGAGTAGAGATTTACATTTTTTTTTGTCCACCTTCGCTGTATTATTATTATTATTATTATTATTATTATTTTCTTGTAGACAATATATAAAGACTCATTTAATGAGTAAGAAAATACATAATAAATAAAATTATTA
>JBBPBT010001178.1:10751855-10774705 GCA_037974875.1 Cicer bijugum
TTATATTATATCTTGTGCGTCAAAGATGCTCTTAGATTTCTTTTTAAGTTTTAATTTTAGTTTTTTCTTACTTAGTTATTGTTACATAAAAATTATCTATAATTGTAGTTTTATTTAAATACAATATTTTATAATAGACTAGTTTTTGTATTTTTTTTTTAAAAAAAAAAATTGATGATTTTTTTATGATCAAGAGATCAACTTGTTTGACTATATACTAACGTACGACAAATTAGAACTAATATATTACAACTTAATTTAATGTGGGAATTTATGCAAAGGAACTTTAATGGATATCCATTTCCTCTTAGCATTCTACATTCTTTAGTGTTAATAGCTCTCTTAATAAACGATTTTTACTAATAGTTTAGTGGCTTTGATTTATAGTGTTAATGTTGTTGCACCGTTGAACACAAGTTGTTGTAAATATTGAACATACATTGAAAAATTGAACAGTCAATTCAAATGTTAAGCAAAACATTTTTTCATGTTTTGTGGCTCTAACTCAATGATGCAACATTGTATGGCTTCATTGTCTATAAGATATAACAACTCTTTATAATTTGAGTATGAGTACTCTTTGCACAAAGTGAACCCACCAAACAAACACCCACACAAAAATACTAAGAAGTGATTGGTATACACCTAGAGAAGCAAACCAATTTTGAAGGATTTTAACGAATTAATTTAATATTCTAAATAATAATACCATAAATATCAAGAGTCGAGCACTAAGATTGTGAAAAATTTTAACGAATTAATTTAATATTATAAGTAATAACACCATAAATATCAAGTGTCGAGCACTAAGATTGTGAGATACTATTGAATTGTAATTTAATTACTTAACTGAAAAAAATATTCTAATTTGATTGATTGCGGATTCTTGAACTTCAACAATATAATCAACCATTTTATATTTTTAAATAGTGAGATTTGTCATTTTACTCTGTTCACTATCATTAATCATAATTATATCCGAATGTACATTTTCATATATAAAAAAGGTTAAGAAGGACTTAAGATTCAAATTAGATTAGAGATATAGTATCATAAAAATGACTTTAAGTGATTTTGAGTCTTTTAACATGAGTGGAAAACAATTTTAAAAGATCCCATAAAGATAGTGGAATGAGTGAAAGATAGTCTAACAGTCACATGTTATAAATAAATCAAAGTTAACTATGAGCAACATTTCCTACTAAGGTTGAAGAAAGTTAAGAAAACCTTGCAATTGATTGATGTTAATGTTTACATTAATATTAAGTTGTTCAATATAGCTATATGGTCCTAGAAATATTTAATAATTGGATGGATGTAAGTAACATTTAGAAGAGTTAGAACATATTAAAAATATTCATAATTTCACTTGTTTGTTCAACTTTTTATACTACGACGAATTTAGAAATCAATTGAATTGGGGATTAGATTTTTTTTTGTTAATAAATATTATATAAAATTATTAGTATGATATTCATAAAATAATACAATTTTATCAGTATATTAGCAAGTTTGTATAGCAGGAGAGGTCCTAACTCACCCTTAAAATTTTCGGAACCATTCCTAATCCATCATTATTACACAGAAATTGAAGTCAATTAACCACTTTATTTTTTCTCATATTTTTTCTTCTTCTTCTCTCTCCTATATATTATTCACTAGTCCCTATTTATAAACATTTCTTACATTCTTTTTAACATATATTAAGAAATCTAGTTGGTGAATTAAATGTGCTCATTTTGTATGTAAGTCTTCTTAAAATATTATTTGTATATTAAGGCTTGAAAAAACATGGAATAAATATTTTTTATTTATAAATATAATAAATAATATAATACATATTTGTCATTAATAATAAAAAAAATATATAATAAATATTTTTCATTGATAAATACTAAAATAATGAAGCATATATATTTATAAATGAAATATACAAAAACAAATGATAAATATTAAAAATTATGATATAAATATTTATCATTAAAAAATGAAAGATAAATATTAAAAAAAATTATAGATATTTATATACGATGCATAAAAAATATGGACAAATATTTGTATTGAGAAATATTGATAAATACACATAATCACTAGAAAAATATTTACTATTGATACATACAAAAAAAATATAATATAAATATTTGTTATTAATAATTATTAAAAAATAATATAATAAATATTTTTAATTGATACATAAAAAAACACGTGATAAATATTTATCATTAATAAATATAAACAAATATGCAACTAATATTTGTAATTAATACTTTTTTGTTTAAAGTCTGAATGAGATACATATAAAATATCAACTACGCGCCACATGTTCGACAACAAAAATGTTTAGCTAGTTTATTTACAAATTTTTTAAAACTTAACAGGTTTTAAGTGCATTTTTAGTTTCACTTCTAAACCAGGCAAAATCAATATAGAGGTATAAAATTGAATTTGGCATGTGTTGGCCAAGTTGCTTTTGCGTTTATCACTGAATTTAACTTGAAACTTTAATTTATAGATTTTAAATACAATCGCAATTTTGATACTTAAATTTATTTTTCAACTAATTTTTTATTTGAATATATCTAAACGTAAAGGCTAAATACACTTTTAGTATTTTAAGTTATTTTTAAGTTTTATTTTGATCTTTTAAATTTTATTTATTTTATTTTACCTCCTTAAGTTACAAATTTTACCCACTTTGATTCATAAAATTATTTTCTTTATGTTTTTGTCCATTTAATTTATAAATATTGAATATTTTAGTTACTTAATTTAAAAAGAAAAATAGATATTTTAATCACTTAAGTTACAATTTTAAACACTATTGAAAAAAGTTAAAGTGTATAATATTTATAATTAAAAGATTAAATTATTTAACATTTATCCTAAAATCACTTTAGACGATCATATTTGAACTAAAAATATTGAAAATATTTTGAGAAGTCAATGTCATACGACTGCCGTGGTACGTGGTAAGGGGCGGAGCTTTGTAGGGACGGGAGGCCGCGGCAATACCTAAACCTAATTCAGTTTTCTCTTTCTTCCTCTCGCTCTCCTTTGCTTACAAGTTACAGCCTTCGTCTCTCCCTCCTCCAGAATCAGATTCACGAATCACAACAACCGCGCGGCCGCCTCTGCCGCTTCCGGGGCCGTTTGTCGCTCTCGCCTCTCTGTTCGCCGCACTTCATCTGTCTCCAGATCGCGTTGCTGCTTTGTTCAAAAGGTTCGGATTTCTATTTTAGTGCTGATTTTTTATAGTTAGTTTTGATTTGGAATTCTATTAGTTCGAATCGTCGCTCCTCTGTTAGTTAGTTCGTTTTGATTTCAATTTTTCTTAGTTCGTCGCTCCTGTGTTAGGTTTGAGTTCTCCATTTTGTTGAGTTTTACCTATCCTAAGAATTTAACTTATATATGGCAGATATTTTTGTGGAATTTAAAGCTTATTTTGTTAGCGTTGAGTTTGGAGCTTTGATTTGGAGTTTCCAATTTTGATTTGGAGTTTCCAATTTTGATTTGGAGTTTCCAATTTTGATTTGGAGTTTCAATTTGAGGTTAGTGCTGATTTTTGTCTAGAGTTTTTGTGTTGCATATAAGGTGTTTGATTTTATGTCCATATAAAGTGTTTGAGATTTTATGTTGCACATAAGGTGTTTGATTTTATGCCCATATAAAGTGTTTAGTTTTTTTGTTGCATATAAGGTATTTGAGTTTTGTTGCATTTTATGTCCATTACTTTAAGGTATTCTTAAGTCATGTAGTTAAATTATTTGATACTTCACTTTGTGTTTATTACAACTT
Source organism: Cicer bijugum (assembly GCA_037974875.1). Taxonomy (NCBI): domain Eukaryota; kingdom Viridiplantae; phylum Streptophyta; class Magnoliopsida; order Fabales; family Fabaceae; genus Cicer; species Cicer bijugum. The sequence continues at coordinate 10,755,651 of JBBPBT010001178.1, forward strand.
AATTTTTTGCTATATAATATTATTTATATATTTAATTTATATATTATATTTTTATATCAGTCACCCCAAGCTTTTTAGGCAAGCTCCGCCATTGGATGCAACGTTGTATGGCTTCATTGTCTCTTGTAATTTGAGTATGAGTACTCTTTGCACAAAGTGAACCCACCAACAGACACCCACACAAAAATACTAAGAAGTGATTGGTATACACATAGAGAGGCAAACCAATTTTGAATCACGTTTAATAGGAATTTCAACAAATTAATTTAATCTTGTAAGTAATAACACGGTAAATATCAAGTGTCGAGCACGAAGATTGTGATATACTATTGAGTTGTAATTTAATTACTTAATTGAAAAAAATATTCTAATTTGATTGATTGCAAGTCCACGTTTAGATTCTTGGACTTCAACAATGTAATCAACCATTTTATATTCTTCAACAGTGAGATTTGTCATTTGCTTCTGCTCACAATCATTAATCATAATTATACCCGAATGTACATTTTCATATATAAAAAAGGTTAAGAAGGACTTAAGATCCAAATTAGATTGAAGATCTAGTATGATAAAAATGACTTGAAGTGATTTTGAGTCTCTTAACATGTGTGTAAAACAATTTTAGAAGATCCCATAAAGATAGTGGAATGAGTGAAAGATAGTCTAACAGTCACTAAGGTTGAAGAAAGTTAAGAAAACCTTGCAATTGATTGATGATAATGTTTACATTAATAATAAGTTGTTCAATATAGCTATATGGTCCTAGAAATATTTAATAATTGGATGGATGTAAGTAACATTTAGAAGAGTTAGAACATATTAAAAATATTCATAATTTCACTTGTTTGTTCAACGTTTTATGCTGCGACGAATTCGGAAATCAATTGAACTGGAGAATATATTTTTTATTAATAAATATTATATAAAATTATTGGTATGATATTTAAAAAAATCATATAATTTTATTAATATACTAGCAAGTTTGTATAGAAGGAGGGGGTCATAACTCACCCCTAAACCTTTTAGATTCATTCCTAATTCATCATTATTACACACAAATCGAAGTCAATTAACCACTTTATTTTTCACATATTTTTTAAATGTGATCATTTTGTATATAGGTCTTCTTAAAATATTATTTGTATATTAGTATATTTAATTAAAACTTTTCGTATTTTAAGATAAATTAGTAGTATTAATAAATGATATGTTTGAAGAGAAAAAAGAAAAACACATCTAGTAAAATGCTTAGGGGTTTATATTTAGGGCCACAGAATTTCTTTAAAATAGGCTTATAATTAAAAGGATGACGTGTTATTATATTTATTTACTATGTTTCCATTATTTATTATTAGCTCTATTTATTATTTCTCCAACTATATACTCCATCTGGTATTCCAACTATTAATATAAGAAATGAGAATACTAGTTCAAAATCAATATTAAAACATCGAAGTAATCTCTTCAATTTCCACCATTGCCCAAATGTTAAAAAAAAGATGTTCAAATAACTGTCATTAATAAATATTAAAAAAAATACTGATAAATATTTATAATTAATGCTTGAAAAAATATGGAACAAATATTTTTCATTTATAAATATAAAAAGTCATATAACAAATATAAAAAGTCATATAACCTTTCCTTCGCAACACCGTCTTCCTTCTTACAACACGACCGTCCTCATCATACTGTATGATTATTTCCTCCTCCTTTGCTATTCCTGTTCGTTTTTGCGATTTTGTTTCGTTTATGCGATTATTGCCTCCTGTATGTTTATTCATCAAACATTAATGCAATTTCAGTTATGTTTTTCCATTATTTCTGAATAATAATTAGGTTTCAACTTATTTTTGATATTTAGGTTTGAACAATCAAATTCATGGCTTTAAGAACAGTTACTAAAAGGTTGGGCAGTAAATTATTGCCGGCGTTATCTTCCACTTCCAGGCCACTACATTCTCATGCCACCAGTTTCGGTTCGTTGCATTCAAATTTTCATTTTTAGTTAAAACAAAGGGTTTAATGGTTATGCATTGTCGGTGTAAATAGTTATACATGAACCCATTGATTATTTGATTCTTGATTGATGAAAGTTATAATTGTGTGGTATAACTGTTCAATTAATGACTCATATTAACCTGAAGTGTAAAATTGGTTTACACCGGCATTGTGGAGTGCACAGTCCTTTTTCTCTAAATTAAATGACATTGACCTATTGAGTGCATTGTTAAATTGATTTCATTCATATTGTTGAAAAAATTAGGGTTCAAACAAGTACAGGAAGAAGAAAAAGCACGCTTGGTCGGTGATGTCTTTACGAGTGTTGCTGCAAATTATGACACCATGAATGATCTAATGAGTGCTGGGTTGCATAGACTGTGGAAGGAAAGGTTGCATTAGCTTATCAATTGTATAATAATACCCCTAATTTATATATATTTATTTTTTATTTTCTGTTTTAATTGATTGGATTTGAAAATGTAGCACAAACACTTACCATTTAATGGGGTGTCTGTCTGGTATCTGACACATCACACATGTCAATTGTCAGTGTCTCTGACACATGTCGGTGTTGGATACTGACACGACATTTGACACATGTTATTTTCATTCAATGACTTCCATTTTTTAAATTATTGCCGATTTCTACGTGTAAGTGTTGTGTCTGGTGTATGTGTGAGCTTTTTCTATAGGATTTGACATGAATTTGTAATTTCTGCTCAAATTCTCAGGCTAGTTTCTATGCTGAATCCTTTTCTTGGAATGAAGCATCTTGATGTGGCTGGTGGCACAGGTATGCATCCTTTACACTCATCTTTAAACCCTACAGTTTCTAAAGAATATAAAACATTGCATGAGTGGAGTGATTGAAATTATTGTAGTAGTAGTTAGGTAGAAAGATAGAAGCACATTGATGTATGATAGCTTGAGATACCATTAAATAAGGTTATTATTAGAAAATAATTTATTTAGAGTGACTAATAATTTGAGACGAGTCAATATTCTAAGAGTGACAGATAATATATGAGATGGGGGATATACTTTCTGTATATAAGCTTCAAAAGATTGAAATTTGAAATAAATTGGTGCAGTCTGGAAAAAGATGTAGAGTTTGCCCGAAAGAAGCTACTGAATTATGGACTGCTCAGAGGGATATAGTTAAAAGTAAAATCAGGTGCTGTAAAATTCCCACCTTGGGGAGGTCCAATGACGGTTGGAACCATTGTGATTTGTGACAGTCTCTTAACCATTGTTAGCCGTTCTGCTTTGCATTTTCTCAGTCCCATGGTCCCTTTCATAGGGTGTAACTGACTAACTGTAGTTTTGTGTAACATAAAAGCTTTTTTCTGTTCGCTGATAGTGTTAATATGGAGAGAATTTAAGTGATAATGCTACTGTTGCATATAATTGATATTTTTTAGGGTTTTCCTATCGAACTTAAATTTCTTGATTTTACAGGGGATGTTGCTTTTAGAATCTTGGACAACATAAACAAAGTTAAGCAGAGAGGGATTCAAAATAGGTTTCAAGATGGTTTAGAGGCAGAAACTCAGATATATGTATGTGACATTAACCCAAACATGTTGAATGTTGGCAAAAAGCGGGCCACGGAGAAGGGTAAATGAGAATGCCTTAGAATGCCATCAATTACTTCAAGCTTCCATGAAGGATTTTGGTTTAATTTATCTTCATTTGTTAGGAGTAAATGTTTTTCTGCTTATTGTGATAATAGGTTATGGAGAAGATGGTTCCCTCGTATGGGTGGAGGGAAATGCTGAACGCTTGAGTTTCCAAAATGATTCAATGGATGGTTACACTATTGCATTTGGGATAAGGAATGTTACACACATTGAGAAAGTTCTTAGTGAAGCTCATAGGTTGGTTTGCACATTTTTATGCAATTGCTGTAACTTGTACAACTTAGCAGCTAATGGCAATCAATTTATTTTGTGCTGAATTTACTGATATTTTTATCATTTTTTTAACAGGGTATTGAAACCTGGAGGCAGGTTCCTTTGCCTTGAACTAAGCCATGTTAGTCTTCCTATATTTAAAGAATTGTGAGTATCATTTGCTCTATTTTGCAAGAATGATGTGTATTGGACAGTGTTTGTACATAAACATACTTTAAGTTTACATGGAACTTTTTTCATCTCCTTTTTTACTTTCATACTTCAAATTTTTGGCCAAAACAATAATATGTTAAGAGGAAAAATAGATAATGAGTCTTGGGGGAGGGTAACTATAGAGGAATTCCTCCACGACCAAGCTTACTCATGAACTACATAAACTGTACACTGCAGGGCCATAGAATCATAGCTCCTTAGTCCTTTCATAAATATAACTCTTAATATTACTCTTCTTCTCTTGCAGGTATGACTTATATTCTTTCTCAGTTATTCCTCGTGTAGGAGAGCTGGTTGCTGGTGACCGGGAGTCTTATCAGTACTTAGTTGAGAGTATCCGGCGTTTTCCCCCTCAGGTTATCATTCTTCCATCTATTGATAGCTGTCTGTATTTTTTACTTCATTTTAGTTTGAAAGAAATGGGTAGACAGGCCTTCCATTCGTGAATGGTTTTATAGATGCTTCTAGAAATCATTGTCAATTTCTCACAGTTCATTGCCACCCTCTTTATGTTATTCATGATTTAAGCATATTGAGGCTTTGTTTATCAGTGTTGCTAATCTCCCGTTAGTCTTACACATTCCACCTAACGAGGAAGAATGCTAGGGTGGATGTTTGGTTGGAGAATTTATTGTTGTATTATTTTGATAAAAGTTATAATCGACCACAAAATGTTGAGATAACATATACTCATTCTAGGCCCACTTTAGAGTGTCAATTACAAATCTAAGTAAAATATTAAACATGTAAACACTAGTCACAAAATTATTGCTTTTTTATTCAGCAGTATATTCTATTTTGTACTGTATTATGTGGAGTTTGTTTAAATTTTGGGAAATTTGCTTATGTATATCTGTTTGCCTGAAATCATAAGGATTGCGTAGAAACTTCTTTAATGAGTGTCAAGAAAACCATTGTGAGTAATCTTTTTCTGGACTCATGTATTGTAATTGATGGATTGCAGGAAAAATTTGCATCGATGATTGCGGACGCAGGGTTTCAAAAAGTGGAGTATGAAAACCTAGTTGGTGGGGTGGTTGCCATCCACTCAGGGCTGAAAATCTGATATCATATTTATGAACATTACCCTTAATCATCTAATAATTCATGCATCTTTGTTAACTGTTTATAAGCAAGTTCGTGTTTGATGCTAGAACTGGTAGATAAAGAGTATTCTTCAAAGTTCAGACGGGGATGTGTAACTCGGAGTAGCTCTGTATATATTTTATATTTATCAGAAATTAAAATTTTATCAAGAAGTTGATTTCATCATTTATATTGTCTAATGATAAAACCGACTTTTTTTTACAACATAAAACCGACCTTTATAAACTTTTAAACGAAAAAGAAAATATAAGGTGTTAATGAAATTAATTATACGCATATACAAAATAACTCTTCATCTCTTAAAAAAAACACTTTCTTGATTCATCATTCAAACATTAGAGAAAAGAAAGGTAAAGGCTGTTGCTCAATAATTTTTTTTTACCATCTGTACACAGCACTTTTATAGAGCTTTACACAAGTTGGTTACCAACTTACTTATCTCTTCTAACTATAATACTAACTCAGTTTGAATTAACCTCAAAATTCCTTCTTTAATTCATCATTCAAAGATAGAATCCTTAATAGTGCTATGAGCTTCTCAAATCTATATATTTTTTAAGTGGCTTGGTAAGTGCATCAGTAACTTGCAATTCAAGTGAATAATAGTACACAACTTTCAACTTCCCATTGTTGACATGCGTCCTTAAAAAATGGAATCTTGTTACATTCTTTGCTAGATTAGAGAGTTCATAAAGAGATTTTATTATAAATTGAAAATTGTGTCTTAATAAATGCATTGCTAGTATGCATATTTTTAAACATTGTTAATTTCAGATGAAGTTTATTTTATCTACGGAAGTTTTCTCAAAAACCTTCAATTTTTATTTAGATTGAATAACTCAGATATATATTATATATGTTCAAACTGATAAATTTAAACATGTATTTGAAAACATAAAATGTGAAAGAAGAAATCACTTCTTTCAAACTCAAATTAGAAATTTTCTATTTAGTGAATGGAAAATATTAAAGAAATATCTTTTCTTTTTTATCAAATGGCTTATAAACTTATACACTTTAAATATAGAAAAATAAAAGAATTCTAAATTCAAACTCTAATTTTTAAATGTCAATATGTTTGCAATTATTAACTGAATTATATTTAACAGATAACTGAATTGTATTTAAGAGAAATAAAATACTATATTTGAGTTGTATTTGAGAAAGAGAATATAGTAATCTTGATAGATCATCAAAGTTATGTCATGATTGTTTATTGATAATTGATAAAAAAATTGCAAACATATAAGTCACGAAGCAATTAAGTAATGAAATTGTATATACTATGATCAAAATGGGCAAGCAAGGATTGCATCATTACTTGCACAAAATGAGCAAGGTACCCAATACGGGCCCCACTATCCTACCAAATTCTTTTCTTATCAAATTAGCCACGTGTCATCCGATAGTTGGTTCGGATATAGGGTCGGATACAAGCCACGTCATCACATTCGCGGTTTCTCTCTCAACAACCCCACATCACAACACTTCACGCTACACTTATTTTTTTTTTCTTCTTTCACTCACTTTCATGTTTTCAGTTTCTTTCTACCTTCGCTTCTAACAAGAGCCATTCGGTGATCATCGCTTCGCTTCTTCATCTTCTCCTTCACCGTTCATGTCAAGGTTACGGTTTCTTCAAGATAATTGTCTTTAGATTGTGCATTTTTTTTCCTTTCATTTTCCTCTTTAATTCTTGTTTGATGAAATTAATTTGTTGATTTTTTAGTCTCTGCGGCTCGATTGTGTTTTTTTTTTTTTTTGATTTTTTTATTTAGTTCAGTTATTTAGTTTTTTTACTTCTGAATTTGTATAATTTAAGAGGACGAATCAGTTTTTTTTGTTTTTAATTTGATTTTGGATATGAATTTGCTTTTATTGGCGAATGATGAGTAGTTTTCTGTTTTTTATATGATGTGTTTTACTTTTAAGGCTTGTGTGGTGGCATCGTTTGGTTTTACGCGCTGGTAGTTATATATGTTTTTCTATAAATATGTGCTGTGGAATCTTGCTTCTTCGATAAGGCAAAAGATGGTAAGTGTTGATTATGGTGCGGTTTGTGATATTTTCGACTTTTCAAGCTAATTTCACAGTTTTAATATTTGGATTGGTTTTTAGGTGTTGAGCAAACTTGCTGATATAAGTGATTATGTCATGTGATGAGTCTAAATAAGCTCTTCTAAGTGTCCTCTTACGCCATGCTTGGATAAATAGCTTAATTAAGCACTTATAATATAAGCACTTATCATATAGTGTTTATGTATAAGCTATTTTTGTAAAAAAAGATAAAATATAGTCAAACTGCTTTTATAAGCTATAAATCGTTTTTATAAGCTATCCTGAAGAGTTTATGAAAATAAGTTGAAAACAACTTGTGGTTATGACTGTATGTTATAAGTTGTTTCCATAAGTTTTTTCAAACAGTTTTACAAATGTTAATGTCGATAAATAAGCTCAAATAAGGCAATTCAAACAGAACCTTAGTAGATGACTATGCAAATAGAACTTTAGAATTGTTTCAAGAGATGTAATTTCCCGAATGATCAATTTGGCCAATAACTGTAGTCTTTTTCTTTGACAGGGTGAAGTTGGTTTCATATATTCATTTTTTGTTATTGAATGGATGACACTAGTGTTCTGGTGCTATTTAATGACATATTTTGATTACGAGAAATTTCCTCGATGGGTGGAGCGTGTTCCAAGAAGCAAGAGCGGAATAATGAAGATGGTCTTTGTAGAGGATTTTCAAGGAAATTTTGCAAATGTGGGAGTTTGAAATGGTGGACATCGTCATTTTCTTATTCATCCATGGATTTACGCATACAAAAAGGAGAATGTCCATCACTGTTGGACTTGTGCATCCACAAAATAAGTGAGGTATAGTTTTTTACAATAAGTTTCCTTTGTCTAGACTCTTTATATTTTGATCTAAGTCACACTGCAATCTTTTTCAACAGGATCTTGATAGACATAACACATTTTCCATGCTGCCACGGGATATAAGTCAACAAATTTTTAATAATTTGGTCTACTCTCAACGTCTTACTAGAGGTTCTCTTGAAACCTTTCGAGATTGTGCTCTCCAGGTAAATCATATTAGATCAATTATGAACTGGGTCATCATGTATCCTTGATCTTCTGGTTAGTTCTTATCAGTTATTTGTCAGGATCTATACTTGGGAGAATATGTTGGTGTTGATGATTCTTGGATGGATGTCATCTCATCTCAGGGTTCATCTTTACTTTCAGTAGATCTGTCTGGGTCTGATGTCACTGATTTTGGATTGACTTACCTTAAAGATTGTCAAAGTCTCATTTCCTTAAATCTAAATTACTGTGACCAAATTTCAGATCATGGAGTGGAGTGTATCAGTGGTACTCTTTCTTTTCCTGTATTTGTGTCCTTGTTATGGGAAAACATTCATTTATTTCTTATATATGCACTTGGGTGTTGATCACTCGGCATCTTTGTTGTATATTTTATTTATCTAAAAATATAAAATTATAATTTTTTTAGCAGTGTTCCTTGGGTAAACTGTGCCCATTCATTGGTGTGGAAATGAGTCATATTGTCTTATTTTCACTCTTCTTGATAGCACATTTAAAAACTAATCTAGCATAGTGAAGTTGACATGATTATTTTCCCACCATCAAGAAGGTCATTTTAGAAAATCTATCCATCTACTAATCCAGTTTAACACAATGAAATCTGCATAGTGAGGTCGAAATGGGTTTTGCGCATTCCATGAATAATACATCATTTATTTCTGCTTACTTCTCTGCCAACACTTTTTGTTACATAATATTAAATTTTCCACATCAGGCTCATGTGATGTTACTTATGTCTAGAAGCTTTGTCCATAGGTTGTTTTTAATGATGGTTTACAACATCTGTAACGAATATTCCAGGTCTGTCAAACTTGACAAATTTGAGTTTTATAAGAAATGATTCATTATCTTCACAAGGAATGAGTGCCTTTTCTGGTCTTGTTAACTTGGTCAAGTTGGATTTGGAGAGATGTCCTGGGATTCATGGAGGCGTTGTTCATCTTCAAGGTTGGTTATAAAAATGTACCTTTGTGTGAAGAGTAAAGATTTATTAACCAATGCTCTTTGGTGAACTTCAACTACTCCAGTTATTATACAACATTCAAAAGATTTGCTTATGTGTAACTTTGTGTGAAAAGTAAAGTTTTACTATCATAGTATAACGTTTGCACCTGTCTATGATCTTGAACTCATGAAGATAACTGTTAGGATATTGAGTAATGGATATTAGAGTATTTAAGAGTTAGTTACTAATAATTAGTTAGTTGGTTATGCGGTTGTTAGACCTAATGACCTATTGTGTATAAATAGGGAGTTAGGTAGTTGGATTTGATATCACGGAATATTGTAATCAATTGTTGAATAGAGAATGTTCCCTATTGTGAAGGGGAAACCCTTGGAGGAGAGATTTCTCTCCTATTTCTTAATAAAAGGGATCTTTCTTAGGAATCCAATTCTTGGGTTCCTAACAATAACATAATGATGAAGAAATTCTATTACAGTATTTCTGCTAGTGTCGCATGGATAGCAAACCAAAATGGTTTCTTCTTAACTTCAATCAAATTATTTTTGTCCATATTTGTCAGGTTTAACTAAGTTGGAATCTCTCAATATGAAGTGGTGTAATTGCATAACAGATTCGGATATGAAGCCTCTATCAGGTTTGATGCATCTTGCGCCGTTTTGATCACAATAGCTCAAAATTTTACCAAAGTTCTGTTGTCGAGACTTTCTTCTGTGCTGTTAATGTATTTTCCACTATGGAATACTTCCTTTATCTCTAAATATAGGATCCTCTTGATAATTTTTTAGTCCTTTTTTATCGGACCTCCTTCAAGTTGTGAATTGCCTTAATTATTGTACATCTCTTTTTTGCAACTAGTAATACATACTATAATTGGAAGATAAATTATTTCTCCTAAAGGATAAATCTGGAAAACGATACTAACTCTTGACAAATTTAATACTACTACTAATTTTCTTAATTCTCGCGATTTAGTTAATACGGTCCTATAATTAGGGATGGAAGTAGTAATTCCTATTTAGGTTATTGGGTTCTTTTTAAGAACCTACACATATTCCACCCAAGTTGAACTACCTTGAGTGAAAATCTATGAAATGTTTTATATCTCTAGAAATAATAGATTGCAACAACTGTGTACACAACCATATACTTGTCCGTGTGCCTTTGTGTTTATAAAAGAAATCATTGCCATCTTATTACACACATGGTTCAATAATTAACAATACAATTATTTGATTCAATTTGCTTCCAGAACTTGCATGCTTGACAAGTCTAGAGATTTCTTGTAGTAAAGTCACCGATTTTGGAATCAGCTTTCTAAGAGGTATTGTGCCTTACCTTTTATTGCAACTTTTCTTCGCAATAGGGATTATATGATTATCTTACACCTAGAACTCTTACAGGTCTATGTGTTCATAAGTTTTTATTTCTCTGTAATAATGCTTGTTTATGATTGTTTTTTCTCTTCAACCGTGAAGCTTGAAACAGATAGGTTCAACCCCGAGTTTTCATCATCTTCAAAATATTTGTGTGTGTGTGTATTAATATGCAAGGGGTGATTGATGTTTGTGCTGGTAACCACATTTCTGTATAACAAGATTTTCTTCAACTGAATTATCTAAAAAGTTTTTCAAGAATATATATTGCTGTCTGCAGTTATCACTTATAATTTTAAAGAACAGATGTTTGATTTTGAATATCCATTTAGTTCTTTTTTTTAGAAGTTTCAGTTAGATATTCGATCTTAATTGTGCCTCAATTTTATGTGTTGGCTGTAATTGTGTAAAAGCCAAAATGCATTTTTGAAAAATCCATTATTAGAGAATATATTTCTTTGATGATATAATTATTTGCCAATTATCCTTTAAAACGTTGATATTGCTAAGTTTGTTAGCAGAGTTATACTTGTACAGTACATCCTAGTACCAATGTAGGATTGCTTTGGTTCGCCTACATGTTTAAGGAAATTTCACGTTTCATTGTTTCACAGTTTTCTTTCTATCTTCCGTTCTCAATGTTGTCTTGGTTCATTCCAGGATTACAGAAGCTTTCCCTGTTAAATTTGGAAGGGTGCCTTGTAACATCTGCATGCTTGGATTCTCTTGCAGGTTGAATTCGTTCATAGAATTTTAAGCTTATTCTGATAATATTGTTATGCTTATATATAGGCATAATAGCACTAAATTCTTGTTAGGATATAACTTTGGTTATCGCCTTATTGTCCCGTAAGTGCTTTAAGCTTGCTTTTTTTGTTTGCTTTTCTTTTTTGACTCGAGTGTGATGGCACCTGTAAAACCAAGGTAATGAAACTGTATTTTATTGAATGGTAAAGATGAGCTCAAGAGCTCTTACAGTGGTGGAAAATGCTTAAGAAAGGGTAAGTCAGAGTTCAAGAACTCTTAACCAGAGAGAAATCTCTCCTCACAATTCAAATGATAATTCTCCACGACCCTTCCTCACTCTCTACTCACAAACTCACAATATATTCTCGTCCTCTAACAAACTCTCCTAGAATCTAGCTCCATGTCACTAACTAACTTCCATTCTCTCCCCCATGGCCTCACTTCCTTCTAGGATATACCTAGGTGTCCTACTCCTATCAAAGTACTTAAAGATTGAAGCTGAAACAATTTTTAATAGGATGTCTTGATATATCACTCCAAGCAGATTCTGATTTGAGCAATCCACTACTGGTGAAACTTACGTAAGAAAAACATGATGGGGTGGTGGGGGGAATGTGCTTCTATTCATAGAAAGATTTATCTGGATTTGTTTAGTATTTATTTAAATTATTTTCTTGGGTGAGTGAGTAGCGAGTCCAAACCTTAATGCTTTTACAAAAAGAACCAATTTTTTGTTTCTAATAATGTCCATACAGTATGCACCTTTTTGCGTTTTTAGTAGCATTGAGTTTCTTTTTTAGTTGTTAGAAATGTTAGTGGGGGGAGTTGAACCCGCAACCCCTTGTCTCTCCAACCTTTATGTTCCTTCCCTGGTTCCCCCAATCCACCTTGCCACTCATAGTAGCATTGAGTTTCTAATGCTATGCATTATATTATTTTGAAACCACTGCTATTAGTTAATTAATATTATTATGAGTGATCTTCGTTCACTGGATTTACAAAGTGTAACTTCATCATGGCTTTCTAGTATACAATAACTTAATGAGGATGAAATACCTGTTGAATTTTTCATTTAGTATTGTTATGTTTCCTGCCAGAGCTTCCTGCACTGTCAAACTTGAATCTTAATAGATGCAATCTTTCTGACAATGGATGTGAAAAGTTTTCAAGTAAGTTGTTAACAATTCTGCAGCTCATTCTTTTAGGATATAATTCAATATTTTACAGGGTGGTTATTGGGTTCTAAGCTGTTACTTTTTGACTCCATGACAATTATTGGGGGAATGTCATTGGTAACATCACGTATATTTTTTATAGGACTGGAGAATTTGAAAGTGTTAAACTTGGGATTTAATGACATCGGAGATACATGTTTAGTTCATTTGAAAGGTGATTTAAAATATTATTGACCCAATTCTCTCATTCTCTCAATGCAGATAGGTATTATATTTGAAAGAGGGTGATTGTATCTTACAAACTTGTGTAAATTTTTATGTAGGGTTGACGAAGTTGGAGAGCTTGAACCTTGATTCATGTAAGATTGGTGATGAAGGATTGGTGAACTTGGCAGGTATATGCTTAAATTCTCAAACTCGTCCTTTTCTTGTACACTTTGTTTGGATGACGAAAGAGATAAGAAAGAAATAAATTTCAGAGAAGAGAAATTGAAGAGAGATTAGGTGGAGATTGTGTGTTGTTTGGATGGGTAGACTTAAAGACAAATAAATATCTACTTGGAAGTTGCCATAATTGGTTGCAAGTGATTAATTTAAAGAACAATTATGTTGCATATTATTTGTTGTCATTATAAATGCACATTTTTATCTTAAGTGCAAGTGTGACTCACATTTTATTCACTGTGCTTTTAGGTCATAAGCATTTGATCTGCTTGGAATTGTCTGATACAGAAGTTGGAAACAATGGGCTAGAGCATTTATCTGGTTAGATGTTACACTTAATTATTATTTACAAAGTTTGTGTGCTTTGAAAGAGAAACTTCTGGTTGGACTTCCAATGTGGAGTGGGTTTGGTTATCTCAGCCATTATGAGATGATATACTTTCACGTGCTAAAATTATGTCTGGTCAATTTTCCTATGGCGTCTCACCATTTTGCATTGATCTCTCTCTCTCTCTCTCTCCCTCTCCTGTGATTTTGGTTGCATCTTTTTCACTTGAATATAGCTTTATCCCTTGTTACTTTTTAATGGGAAATTTCTGATGGTTATCATAAACTAATCTCTTTCAATGGTTGATTCTTGAGTAATGAATAGAACTTGTCAGGAAGAGATGAGACATTGTTTGAGTTGTAGATGTTAGGTGATTCATACTACGATGGACTAATATTAGTATGAGATATTGTGACATAGAATTCTGCGACTATCTTTGCAATCAACTCTAGTTTTTCTTTGATTATTCTTTTTATTCTATTTCTTGTAGGATTGTCTAGTCTGGAGAAAATAAATCTGTCCTTCACTGCTGTTAGTGATAGTGGTTTAAGGAAATTGTGTGGAATCTCATCTCTGAAGTCACTTAATTTGGATGCTTACCAAATTACTGATGCTGGACTGGCAACCCTTACAAGTATGTGTTCCTATGAAATATTTACAATTCAAAGAGTGGTTTGTTTATTTTTGTTTTTCTACATGAGCTGTAGTCCATGATCACATATAGTGGCGGACTACTTAAATCCACATTTTCTTGATGGTTTGACCAAGGGGGTACTTGTTTCAAGGTATAAAATAATATATCCAAGAATGATGTTCGCGGGAATACTATTATCAGGAATTTTATTCGTAGGTACAATGTGTAAGTATGTTTGTTTAGAACATAAAATTCTCAAGAATATTTTTAAAATTTATTTAGTTCAAAATTAGAAAAACAATGTGGTAAAATGAAGTGAAAGTGGGAAGTTATAGTTGGTTGAGTTTTAAAATAATTTTTGTTTCGATGGAAATGTTAGATTCCCACCATTTATGACAGGAATGAAAAAGAGATAGCATGAGTGAAGTATATTCTTGGAAATCCATGATACTTAGGAATATATTTTTAATATTTGTATCAGATATGATAATTTTACATTCCCAAGCACACTTTTCTATGGAATATTTTTGCATACCTTGAACAAACATGCTTCTATTGTTTTTGTTACCCTCTCTTTACATCTAATCATTGGACTATCCTCCACTCGATTTACCCTCTTGACTAGCCTCTTTATTGGCGCTTCTTGATCCTCTTTAGACATACCAAGCCACCTAAGATTTTAAAAAGTATATTATCATTAATTCTAGCTAGTCTTTCCTTGAAATTAGCATATCTTTTCTTTTCCTAACATATATTTGATTAATTTTCTTAAGCTTTAAGTATTCTGTGTCTCTGGTTTTCTAGGATTAAGCTTAATTTTTGCAGTATGCATCATTTTGAATTTGCTGATGCAGGTTTGACTGGACTCACTGACCTGGATTTGTTTGGTGCTCGGATCACAGATGTTGGGACAAATTATTTGAAAAGTATGTGTGAATTTGTTGTATATCTTATTATTTTGTACATAATACAATATGGTATAAATAGCCTAGGGAGTACAAGTAAAACAGAAAGCTAATTAAATCCTAATTAACTCAATTATTTACAATAAAGGAGAGAAATTATGAGGCTATTAAATGGTAAGAGAATATTCCTAACAACTAATGAAAGCTGTACAACTGTCCCTTAATGGACAGAATTTGTGGATCTAGTGCCTACATTTTTCCGGCAATGTGGTTCTATTATGTCTGTTGGCATTTTACTTCTCTTTATATAAAAATCTGAAACATGTTAAACAATTTTTAGAGGTGCATAAGTGCTTTATAAATTGAAAAATAGATTAGATCAATATAAATGTGTTTTTGGCTTAAAAGTAAAATCTGAAACATGTTGCCTGTGACTTATCTTTCATCGCGCATGAGCTTGATTTCATCTGAAATGTAATTATAACATGCTGGTTCTTTGATTGAACCAACATCACTTGTAATTTGAAATCACTTTTATGCTAACTGTTCATTGTGAAACAGAATTCAAGAACCTGAGGTCCTTGGAAATATGCAGTGGTGGATTGACTGATGCTGGTGTGAAAAATATCAAAGAGCTTTCTTCGCTAATGTGCTTAAATTTATCACAAAACAGCCACCTTACGGACAAATCACTGGAGTTAATTGCAGGTAATTTTGGTTTTGTTCCAACTGCCCAATTTTAAATTTTACCAAAAGGCATCTGAGTTCCACTATTTAAAACAAAGTACGCACTACTGTAGTCTTGTGTTTCTCCAACTTGCTAATTATCATTTTTTTTTGTCATAAAATCCGAGTGAACTATATGCTTTCTACCCGTGTTTTCCAAGTCCTCTTTTTTTACCTGTTAAAGTGTAGTTTCTTCAGAATATTTTTTTTTAAAACAATTTATTAGTACTTTTCATAATAAAAAATAGAAGGTTTGCATTTTTGCCTAAAGTAGAGTTGCAAAACTCATTGTAATTAGTAAATTAGCTATATATGTCTGCGCTCACATGTTTATGGTCACAATTTCAGGGCTCACTGGGTTGATTTCTTTAAATCTTTCAAATTCTCGCATCACCACAGCTGGACTGCAGCATTTGAAAACACTGAAGAACTTGAGATCTCTGACATTGGAGTCCTGTAAGGTGACAGCAAATGACATAAAGAAATTTAGATCAATACACCTCCCAAATTTGGTAAGCTTTCGACCCGAGTAGTTGGTTAGGGCCGTATTGTAATCTGTGTATATATCTAAATTGTATCAATATTCTAGAAAAGCATAAGAGAAAATGTATATAGGCTAATGTCTTTATGGAGGGTATAAATTGCCTCCCTGTGGTACAAAGGATTTTCTCATTCTCCTAATTTTAAAACTCTTTATTATCGAACATATATGTTAATATAGATAAATAATTCTTTTTTTCTTTAATTGCTATTCTTGTATTCTCTTCATTCTTTCATTTGTAGTGAGCTTTTCAATTCAATGGCTATTTGTCAAGATCTTTTAATGTATATACCAGTCTGACTCGGTAGTTTAATTTTAGAAGATCCATCTACATTCCATGGGGGCACCTTGTTGTGCTGCTTTGTCTCTTCTCAGTTGCCATCTGCAAACCCCTTCAATATTAAGTACTACATGTCTTGGATTCAAAGAATAATCCTAACTCCACCCTCTCATGCAGAAACCTAGCCTAAACTCTATCATGTATAATAGATGTTCCCAATCAGGCAGCTCATTTGTCACTTTAGCCATTACTCAATGTTAACACAAATTAAAAAAATGTAGTTTATAGAGGACAGAAAAACTTTTAGTTATTTTACAAAATCATCCCTCATTAATGGTTTGATAAAAAAAGAAATTAATAGAATTGAAAGAAGAGAGTGATAAATAGTAAATTTTATGATAGATAAAAAACATGGAATTAAAGAGTTTTAAAATTGTTTTACACTCACATAATCAAATTCAATGAGAATTCACTATTTTGACACATCATTTCACTTTGTTATAGTAGTTTTAAATTAATCATGTGATATGAAGATATAATGACATTTTATTGGCTTAAATGTAAACTTATTTTACACTGACCACTCAAACAATATTCATGTTTTATTGATATTTTAAAATGACTTAATTTTATGTTTTATTGAGATTTAAAAATGACTTAATTTGGGCCGCGATAACGAGATCCAGCCATTTCGTAGGCTTTTTGCTATTGTTCGCCTTTGTATGGGGAAGGCAATATCAGAAGAAGAAAAATGAAAATTTGTTTTTGTTTAATTACAGTTTTGTACTTTTATTTGTATTGACTCACGAAATTTATCTCTTTATTTTAAAAGTCAATGTTCTGTTCTCTACTTCAGATTTTTTAAATGATAATATATTTTAAATAACGTGACATACATAAAATGATTAACATACTTGAAATTATAATAAAACGTCGTAAAAATATATAAATAATTAATATATTCAGATGAATAATTAATATAATACTATATCATACAATTTTATGTCACATTATTAATAATATGTCAAATTGTCATTTTAGTTTCAAAATATAAGAGAAAAATAAAATTGTCATTTTAATTTAAAAATTTAAAAGAAGATTAGAATTGTCGACTTCTAAAATAGAAATATCAATTTGATGGATTGGAATAATAGAAGATCAAAATTGTAATTAAATTTTCTTTTTTTTGAAAATAAACCAATATTTCTTTATATGTTGGTAATAAGTAAACAATGGAGGTTTAGGTTCCGGTAAAAACAGATATTAGAAGCGGTGATTTGGGGCATTAGAATTTTTCAATTATAAACAAAAACATCAACAAAATTGCTACCAACAACACCCCCCATTTTGTTATTCACATCCCTCAAAATTTTAAAAAATCAAAATGCCTAAAATACCTCTGTCATCAATATAACACATTTATTATTTCATAACTCATTTTTATCAAATTTCATCACACCTCACTATCTCATACTCAAAATCATTAAAAAGTTACATCACTCACTAATAACCTACAACACATCAGTTTGATTATCACATTGTGGTTAAAACTACATAAAAAGATATGTTTGTTGCTCTGATTTTTTGTTCGTATATTTTTTTGTAAATATGGAGATTTTACGTGAACTCAGTTCACGCACGTTATGTTGTTACGTGAACTGAGTTCACGTATGTTTAAAAAAAATAAAAAACACACATATTGTACGTTTCTGGAACCTAAATCCACATATTGTACGCATTCTGAATTCACGTACGTTTACGTACGTGAACTGAAATTGCGAACTCAACAGGATTTGAAAAAAGTTTGATACGTGAACTGCAATTCACGTAAGTTTACGTGAACTCAGTTCACGTACATAAAAAATTCAAACCTTATGTGAACTCCATTCACGTACGTAAAAAAATTTTCAAAAATCCAAACCTTACGTGAACTCAGTTTACGTACGTAAATTTTTTTTTTCAAAAATCCAAACTTTACGTGAACTCAGTTCACGTATGTGTACGTGAATTGAAATCACGTACGCATACGTGAACTGAGTTCACAGGTTTGAATTTTTGAAATTTTTTTACATACGCGAATTGAGTTCACGTACGTTTCTGGGTTTTTGAAAAATTTTGAGCGTGAACTTAGTTCACGTACGTTTCTGGGTTTAGGGCAACACAGGTTGTCTTCTTCATCAACAATGAAAACTACATTTCTGGGTGTCAAACATTGCAACGTTCTTATGAAGAAGACGAAGAAGTAATGTTATGAAGAAGATGAAATAAAGGGAAAGGTATTTTAGTCATTTTATTAATTTTTATAATTTTGAGGGGTGTAAATAGCAATATGGGGGATGTGAATAGCATTATTGAAACATCAATTATCCTGAATCAAATTGATTTGACCACAAACACCAAAAATTAACCGTTATTTAATTAATAGTGAAACACTGAAATGTGAAATTTTTATTACTAAAAAATGTGATGTTTTGATGTAAGTGAAATGCAAATATACTTCTTCATAACATTACTTCTTCATCTTCTTCATTGTTGATATAAGGGAGATGAAAGTGGATAGTGTGAGAATGTACGTGCACTCTTTTTTTTT
>JBBPBT010001178.1:10775405-10788071 GCA_037974875.1 Cicer bijugum
GTATCATTTTACAATAATTAGAAGCAAGAAAAATAATACTATACCAAACTATCCATCTTAATCATTTATATGTTTTCTATATCCTCAATATAAAATACAATAATGTTTTGTAAGTTAATAACATCCATTTTAAAATTATTTTTTATTAAAGTGATATTAATTGTGAAACCAAAAAAGTATATTTTGATATGTTTTTGTATTTTCTCCTTCCCACAATAAATGACCTATTGGCACAAAAATTATCTCAAAATAAATAATTATTTCAATTTCTAATACATTTCTTTTAATTATACTTTATAATTAATATTACTTGATCAATTTCAATACAATATCTTTTATTTCATGACATTAATAATATAGTAATAATAATTTTATAAAAAAAATATTTTCGCTTTTATTTATTCATTTTTCTTAATAAACATGAATAATTAAATAATTAATTTGTTATATAATAGATGGAGTAATTTTGATACATAAATAAAAGTGTTTTATACAATGAAATGATTATTGAAGTGAGCTGAAAGCTGAACTGAACCCTGGCAGTGTTACATCACTCTGGCAGTGAGTGAAGGGTACATGAAAATAACTTGACATATTTGACCCCACCCTGTGTCAGAGGTCCCAAATTGAAATGGAGCATTAATTTATGGGTCTTCAATTAAAATCTGCAACCAAAAATTACAGCATCTAATTCTGTACACACTAATCTATACTGACCAAAAATGCTTCTTGGGAACAAAAAACGTACATTTGTAGGATCAGAACATTCACAAAATAAATTATGCAATTTTTTTATCTACAAATGAAATTGTCCACAAAAATATATTTTACAAAAATATATTCTTACACATTTGAATACTTTATTTAGACAAAAAAAATTAGATGATATATTTTTAAAATAGTTAAATAATATTTTTTGTATGGGTTAAAAGTAGGTCTATACAAAAATTATTCAGAGCACTATAAAGTTTGAGTGGTGCTAATGCTAACTCTTAAAAGAAAAAGAAAAGTGCTACTTTTGAGATAAGTGACATACATATATATATATAGTATCAAAATTATTTCATAGAATCTATTAATCCATTTGTTATAGATTTTAAAAAAATAATTTTAATATTTCATAATTTAAATATTATTTTTTTAGAAATTTGTCTAAAAAAATAAAAATTATTTTGCATTTATTTGTCATGATAAATAATTTTTTTAAAAAATATATAGGTTATGAAAACAGATTTTCAAGAAGTCTACTTTTTCAATTTTTATTTTTTAAAAGCACTTTAACAAACAGTGCATATTTTCAAAAGTAATTATTTTAAATAATTAAAAAAAAAAACTAAAACAAACGCCTGAATTGTGACCTAAAAGACTCAGCCAGTCCAATTCAAGGAACATTAACCACAGAAATATAAAGTTAAAAACTATTTAAAATAGTCTTTGGAGTTATTATATTTAAGTGTAATAATATTATTATAAGATGAAGTTTGACCTAGTAGTATAAGTTACATTATTTGCAAGGCTTAAATGGAACTAATAAAATGCAATAAGTTGAAATTAACCAATCTAATAAAACAGTTTCAAACAAATTTCTACATCTGTATCATTAAATTAAACTTTAAAAAAAAAAAAAAAATTCACATCTATTGGTAAATATCACAATGTAGTTTTGGTTTCCACCAAATAAGTTGCATTAACTATAAAGTACAAGATTAATTAAAATGGCCAGCAAGCCAAGTATGTAAAAGAAACTTGTCTTTTTGGCTCATAATGGATTCAATTTCATCATATCATCTTTGAGCTTGATCTGAAGGTAGTCCAACTGAAGTAGCTACTGCTACATTATTGCTAGTTGATCCGTTTTCGACCGGAGGTGGCACGCCCCATTTGCCTTCGGATTCGAGTGGCTCAAACACGTGAACTCCGCCGTCGGATAATCCTATGGCAAACTGATTTGGTTCTTGTGGATGTGCTGCAATTACTAGTGGTTGTACATTTGAATTGCTGTTGCATATAAACACATGTAATAAGTATATCAAAGATTACTATATATATATTAATGATTTTTCGATACATGCTACTAACATTTGTCTATCCAACAAAAAAAAAATTGATCGGAAATTTTCAAGTTCAATCTCTAACTAAAACAATCTTTGGTCAAACTTTTTACTTACTTCCTGACCAAATTCCGGATTACTAGGAATTCATTTTTCCTGGAGAACCCGAGGGTTAAGACCAAAACAGAGTTCATGTAATATTTGGTTTATGTTGAAGGATATAATTAGTATATACTCTCGGTGTAAATATATTTTGCATTGTCAATCAATCAGAATCATTAGAATATTAAAAACATTTGACTTTAATTATAACTACTTTTAAAGTCACGCGTATTAGTGGTTACGATTTGTTAATAGTGTAAGATTTTTTGCATTGACAGTGTATCAAAATTAAACTCGTGCTGAAAATTGATTACCATAAAATAAAATGGATCCCGTATCTTAGGGACTAAAATAAATATAGTCCTCATACCACAAGGACTAATTCAAACTAAATTTCAAAGTAAAACCAAGGGATTAAGACAGACAAAAATGTATAATACTATAGGAACTGAAGTTATTTCATTTAATCCTAAACATGCAATAACAAAACAACAACCAAAGATCTTACATGGAACAAATGATATTGTTATGTCCTATCATAAATCCTGTCCAACTATAATATGACAGTTTTTTTTAAAAAAAAAAACAATCAAATTCTATATGACAATTATTCAGTGGCCTTAAGATTCATTTTAGATTGACTTCAATGTTACAAAAATGAGATATAAATTCTAAAAATTTGGACTTAGGCCTAACTCAACCTAAAAATCTAAAATTCAAAACTTAGTAAAACTGTTCCTTATTTTCATTTTTTTTAAATTTGTGTTCACTTTTAACAAAGATGCATTGTCAAAAATAACAAAAACAGTTTTTGACATTTCTATTGTTTCTAGAAATGTAGAGTTCATTTTCTTATCTCCTTATTAAGGAAAATAAAATGAACACATTTAAGAAATGAAAACAGGAAATGTTTTCATAAATAAGAATTGCACATCTAAAGACTACTTTGGTCATATCTCTAGAAGCCTAGCTCTAAAGAGAAATAAGGTGTCATACATATCTTTCTTTGAATTCACATAATACTCTTCCCTACATATAACTATTATTTATTTATTTTCCTATAATATCCTTAATCATTTATCATCTCATTGTATTTATTTCTTTCTCTGCAGTAAATAACTAGGGGTATTATTGACAATCTAATAATTAATAATGCATTGAATTTTGAAAACGACAAGTAAATAAGAATGAAATTGCCGTGCAAATGCAACAATTAAAAAGGAACAGAGGGATTAATATGTAACATGTGATACTACTACTCTAAACAAGGTTACCTGACACTTGAAGGAAGATAAGCAGAAGGACTGATACGACACCGTAATCTGAGATTTGAAGCATTAAATACACAGACAGTTGCATCTAAAAAGCTTGCATATATCAGTTGGCTGTCGCACGAAAAGGTTGCATGTGATATCGGTGCAGAAGAGTCCCGCGGGAACCACTATAATTCCAGAAACCAATGAGACATAAAAATATTTAACGAAATAGCTTAAATAAGATATTGAACTCAAAAGGCTAACCTGCTTTAGACACTCGAGTTTAGTTGCTTCGAAAATGGCAAGCTGAGTTTCATGTACGACCAAGAACTGTATTTGATCTTGATGAAACTGTACCCGCGTATCTGACTGTGCTGACGGAGTCCTCCCGGGAGGAAGCTGCAAGAATCTCGTCTTCTGTTTTTCCCATCCATCAGTATTCCACACACAAATCTGCAAAATAAAAAGAGCTCACATGCAACTCCATATATCGTAACCTCTCAAAATTGTATACTCAAAAGAGGAACTAGACTCGACAAAAACAGTTCAACAAGTTCTTTCAGAGCAATTTAAGGCCCGTTTGTTACAGATTAAAATGTAAGTAATTTTTATGTTCAATAATTTAAAGATTAGTTTTTCGTTATTTTTGAGTTATTTTTAAGGCCCGTTTGAGAAATGCAGATTATCAACTCTTAAAAGTCATTATTATTATTATTTTTTTTAAAGTGATTTTTATTTTGAAAAACGGTAACAAATGTACCCTTAAATCATAGAAAAGCAAGATTCTGCTAAAGACAGATCTACATTTGGAAATTATTTTACCTGAGCATCGGCTCCGGATGAAACAAGAACATTCAATACATGGGAGAAAGCAAGACCAGTTATTCTTTTTGTATGACCTTTGAGTTTACTTTTAACCTGCAAAAGAACTTCACATTAACACCAATCTCAAATATGATTATGCATCATCTACACTTCAGGATAAAATCCCGACACATGTGATTGCATTCAATTACTTTAATTTTCTCAAATTATTACAGGTGTCTAGGTGTCAATGTTGGTGTCGTGTCCAGGTTTGTGTTAGTGCTTTTGGATAACATTATCTCATAAAAAAAACTTTTTGGAAAAAGAAGTATTACCTCATCAACGCGGACATTGTATATCTGAATGGAGGAATCATCCATGCCTATAGCAATAATATTGTTATCCTGAGGATGGAAAGCAAGAAAGGTAGCCGCAGGTGGCGGAGGCATGAAAGTTGTCATCGTCTGCACGTATACAAGAAGTTCGAAATCGGTTAATAGAAACTTAGGAATAATTGTAAAACATAGTCTTGAATACTGATGTCGTAAATAGAGTGTATATTTTGTAATTATACATAATAATTGTATTCAGTCCATTAATCAAGTTTGTTAAGTTTAGAATAGTCTATATAAACGAATTAGCGCCTGTACTATATTTACAACTTTGAAATATATCAGAAACATTTTTCTACGTTTTACCTTAAAAGTCATCATATTGAACAAGGATATCTTTCCTCCTGATGCCGACATTACATATGAATCATTTTTCGACAGAGCAAAGCACGGAACAGAATCTTCCGGATTGCTATCAGCAATGTCATTGGTCATCAGAATGCCACTCGACGGTTGCCATAACTGAGGTTGCACCGAGGCATTGGCCTACATGACACACAAAAACAGTATAATTCATGTTCCAACTTTTCGAATAGATAATAGTAGAAATTTGAAAAAAAAGTAACTTCGCATGTTCCTCCCGTACCTTGCCAGACGAGTTACGCTCGTTACGTGGCCATTTCCAGAGCAGGTGAATGGCATTTGATGCTAATGCGAGAATAGCATTACCTGAGTTTGTATATATCAACCTCGATATCTGTAACAAAATCAAAACACTTTAATGCTTAGAGACATTACACAGAAAAACATGCAAGGAAGGTCACATTGAAGTGTCCATCAATCCGTTTTTTTTATTGTGTTTCTTTGCATTTATATTTTTTTGTATAATATCTGTTTGATTTTAGTTCATTTGTTTCAGTTTTACAATATCTATGTTATCTAAACTTATCTAAATTTACGTGTCAATATTCATGTTACACGCTTTAAAATTTGAATTTTAAAAAAGTTGTGTAGTTATGAATCTATGGTTTTAATTTAAGTTTAAGTTTAAAGTTAAATTTAAAAATTAAAAAAAAATAAAAACTGAATTATTGAGGGTAAATAAACTTTTCCAGAAAAAAGTCCGACCAAAATTAGGAGTTGCCTATGTATTAAGGGCTTGTTTGGATTGATTAAGGATGCCATATTTTTTTCAGTATTTGTATTTGATTCTTAAACACTTGCATGAGACAATGTAAATACCTTGTTTACTCTAACATTCTCTGGTAGCTTCAAGGATCTACAATGAGATGGTTCATTGATTTCAGTGAGCTTCCATATCTTGGACTTGTCATTGGATTCTTCGCTTATTCTTGGTTTAACATCGCCTATGTTTCGTGCATCTCCATTCTGATTAGATAAAATTGACACAATTATTAATCAATCAACTAATAATGATATTAATGCACAAAAGACTTTTTTGTTGAGAAACAAAAAACCTTAGTACGAAAAAGTTGCAAGTAAGGTGCATAAGAGGATAAGATCACAAACCATTCCAGCAATAGCTGCTACGGATGAGGCTCTCTCTGCTAAGGCAGCGCTAGTTGCGGCGGAGGCAGAAGAAATTGAATTTATTGTTGGCTGTCACAAAACATCATGTTAGATTAAGGGTTTCTTTGGAATCTGAATTGACTTATTTGAGTTTATTTATTGGACATAAGCACTTGTGAGACTATTTAAGAGAGCTTATAGAAACAGCTTATAACATGTGCAAAAGTTGTTTTCTTCTTATTTCCATAAGCTCTCCAAATAACATACAAAAACAGCTTATAGCTTATATTAAAATGATTTGACTTTACTTTATCTTTTGTAATTGAAATAGCTTATACTTATACATTAACACTAATATGATAAATGTTTATACTATAATAAACAGGAATATGACATCTATTAGTCTACCTTTGCCAAGGCTTCTGATGCTCTTGACGCATCGTATATAGAATTCTCTAATGTACGCAATAAACGAATACCATCTGCATTGGCTAAAATTTTGATTCCATTTTCATTTGATGAGACTGCTAAAAGAGTTCCATCCTTGTTGAAACGAATACGGGGACTTGCCTAAAGATAATAAGACCAGGAAAAAATTAGCAACTACTATTTCTAACGATCGGCTCTTCAATTTATAATTAAAGAAAATAGTGAACTTACAGCGAGACCACCATCAGCATCAACTGTTGTCAAAAGTTGAATATTGTCCATATCCCAGAATTTAATGGAGTAATCATCGCCAGCAGCCAAAAACCGATTTTTGGTAGTATCGAATTGCACTACACCTAAAGATTGTTTACGAAAACCTTGGTAAGTTCTTTTCACAGCTCCTTCACTTTCATTCCACTCCACAATTGAAGATTCCCCATCTTTGCTTGTTCCACACGAAAAGAGCCTATAGTATAGATTCAACGTTAAAACATTCGAACATAAAGTGATGAAAAATAGGAAATACAATTCAACTACGAAGCAATATTAAGCAAGTTACAAGGAGCCATGATTGAGAATATTGACCTTGTACCGTCTGCACTATAAGCCATGGTTGTGCACCATCGACCAGGAGCGTCATAATCAACACGAGATCCCAAATTGTCATACAACCATGCTTTTATTTTTCCGTCTAGCGCTGTCGAAAAGATGAACTACAACATACATGGAGTAAGAATTATTATTGGGTAGGAAACTGAACAGAAAAAAGGAGAAAAAAAAGGTTCTTTCTTTCAGGTTCTATATAACAATATTAAAGGAGTCGTGCCAGAAAACTTGAAAATCATTCGCCCCGAAGATGTTAAATTCAATTTGTACCTGAATGCTCTCTTTATAATGCGGACAGACAGAATAAACCGGAGCCTCGTGACCTTCAAACGTATACTGTTTTGCTCCTGAAGCAGCATCCCACACCTTAATGGTCTTATCATCACCACAGGTTATCACACATAGTTGCTTATTCGGGTGGGAAAATGCCAGATCGTTTACTCCACCAACATGAGCATCAATCTAGAAGACAAGTGCACATTAAAACAATAATAACAATGCATATCTGTATAAGGGATGTATCAAGTGAGTGGAGTTTTAATCTGAGATTATGAGAGTAAATCTGAACCACATAACCATACATGAATGATCATGATTACAAGTTATTTAAAGATAGCATGACCATTTAAAAAAGCCACACGACTTTTTGTTCTAATCTTAACCATTCATAATTTGATATATGGCTATGATTCATTTCTCTTTAATATTCCCTAACTATATATGTTTGTTTTTTTGTACCTCCAAGTGCTGTCGTACTTCATAACCGCCATGGTAAGAGTATATCTGAACAATGTGCCTCGAGTAAGCAACTCCTGTTAATTGAACAAATTCAAGACATAATAAGTACTTGGATTCGTTGACATAGGCAAGTAAATAATTCTATCATACATTGAAGAATTAGAGAAGTTTTCAACTAACCAAATAAAGCACCGTCAGGACTCCAAATCACACGATTAACAGAAACACTCGGTTCTTTGACAAGAGAAGCCTAAATCAATCACGGTTAGTTTTCTCTTCAGTCATGGCTAACTTACAAAAGAGTAAGGATTCAATGAAAATTTTCATCAAAAACATCAATGTGTGCAAAGAGTACCTGAAATGGCATTGAACATGCACTAAGATCCCAAACTTTGAAGTTCCTCGAGACTAACCGTTCCCTAGAACCCACCTCCCATAAGGCAATGTCCCCCACATTTGTACCAACTAACATTGGATAAAAAAAATCTTGGTCAAATGATAATTTTGTGGAAAATAAATGCAAAATATATAAAAAAAAAAAAATAGCATCATTCAAATGCCTTAGAACTTAGAAGAGAAGCCAACCTAGAAGTAAAGATTGTTGAACCGGATGAAAGTCCATGCTCATAGGAGGTGAGCCTTGATTCAAAGTTCGCATGACAGTCTTCGGCAACGGCAAGTCATCAGGTGCATTAAACGACTGACCATGACCATGTCCATGACCTTGGAATGTTGGTGACAACACATTGACAGGTAGATTTACCTATATGAAGCGATCGATAGCAGAAAACTTGAGGTGTCAACTTTCATATGCCAGGGTGTGATTTTCTAATGATGTGTCTAAAAGTAAATACCACATTACCTCGTCTGTTATTCCCATTGGCCTTGTTCTCTTAGCAACATGATCCGAGTCTCCGGATGGATAGTCGGATGAAGGATTAGTTGGAGGAGTCCGAGGATGCTTCAAAGCACCTAAACATCACAAAGAAACAAAAATCAAATGTCATATTAGACATAGGCCCTGCTTGGATAAGCAGCTTAATTAAGAGTTTATAGCATCAACTCTTATCATATAAATGCTTATGTCATAAGGTGTTTTTATATCTTATCAAGTAGAGAATGTGTGAACATATTATAAGTTATTTCCATAATCTCTTCTAGACAGTCTCAAAATTACTTGTCAGTAGATAAGCTCAAATAAGTGAATCCAATCTATTCGTTCTAGGGTATGGGTAACATAAATAAGTTGGAGAACAATAAAAAGAGAAATAGGGTATTACCAAGACCTATAGCTCCTCCGCCAGAAACCGCAGCATGTGCTATAGTTGTAGGATTTGGCATCCAACCAGCAATGGGTGTTGGCACTGGCGCCGGAGTAGGTTGAAATGGCTATAAAAATGAAGCACAAAATAGTTCGGCACCATAGTAAGAATCAAAGATAGCAATGACATTAAACGAAGCCTATGATATATCAAAAGAAGGTGGATAATAAGTTTAGCAACCCTACCCCATGAGCACCAAGAGGAGGAAATCCTCCAGCCTTCGGTAAAGATCCTAATAGCGGACTGTTGGCAGGTGAAGGCGCTCGTGCACCATTCGGTTGTTGTCCACATGAGTGATCCACAAAAAGGGTTTTTATATCAGGATTCGGACGTGGATTCTTACAAAGTTGATGCTGCCAATTCAAGCTGTAAATCATTTTTTAAAAAGGAAAAGAAAATCAATAAACACCGAGTAATCGGATAGTCTCCATCAACTTCATATAAAGATACTGAATGCAATCTCATGAACATAATGAACCAAAAAGCTATTTCTCATTCACAGCACATGTTTGTGTTCTCTATTGAGAAATGAATATGCTTGGACTTAGAAGAAAAAAATCTACCTTTGATTGATGAGGGTCCTTAACCTCGAGTTTTTAAGGTTAGGAAATTGCAATTTGTCGCGAAACAAGGGATTTGCTTCAATGAGCTTTTTAAGCTCAACCAACATGATTGCTCGCGCAGACTTTGTATCACCATACTTAGACAACTGTTCATTTTCCCTATAACAAAAATAACAGATACTCAATCACTGCATTTTACAAACCGAAAAATTGGAGTGCAAGAAAGAATTTATACTTAAATTAGTACCTAAAATTCTCCAATGTCAAAAGCTGTGTGATTTCCTTGAACAATTCTTCATTAAATGTAGAAAACACTTTCAAATCCTTCACTAATATCTCTACCGCTTTAGACCGGTCATGCCTATACAAGTGAAATTGTTGTTATATATGCTACCTCGAATCGAACTATAATTCTAAGACTTGAGAATCAACAAGTAACTATCAACCATAGTTCTAAATTGCGGCCGCAGTATAACAGTTTTATAGGTCTTCACAACAGAATTGCAACTGCAATTGCAGCCGTGTCGACTGCATTTAGCTGCACAATATAAATATTTGCAACGTAGCCACAACACAGCAACCGCAATTTAAAACCAAAAAGTAATGTGAGACTTACTTATCCAATGCCTCAAGATACTTTTGCTTCCTTATCTCAAAAAATATCTTCATAGAATATCTATTATCATCAACTTTTGTGAAACCAGATAAGTACTTTTCAACTTCATCCCAATTTCCATTATGAACTTCATCCTCAAAATATTTCATGTTAAAGAAAAATCCAGACTCCTGCTCAAGCCTTTTCAAATAAAAAATAAAAAAGTATAATCAATTAATTAATTAGTCAAATGTGGTAACAATAAAATAAACATTATACTAGAAAAATAATACCAAAAATAATAATAAAGTTAAAAATAAAAGAACAAACTAATTAGCCCCACTTGTGAACAGTCTCTTTGAACTTTTCCTCATCCAGAAACTGCAAGATCAAGAACACCAATTCTCTACTCAGAGATGACATCTTAACCACACTAAAATCACCAACACTCAACTAGATCTGCAAAAATAAAATTCAAAAAAGTTACAAAAAATTGAAATAAGGGTCAGCTATAAATAAATAGCCTGAAAAAAATCACAAATTAAGTGATAATTAATTAAAATCACTTAACCAGAAAGCATTTATGGATAGAGAAAAAAAAACTTCTTTCATTAGCAAAAATTAATTAATTAAAGAAAAGCGATGCGATTTTGTTGGCCAAACAAAAACTAAGAAAAAAATTAACACCCCATTTGACTCTCCCTCTCTATTATATAAAAAAAAAAGAAAAAAAAACTTTATTACAAGATGAAGAAGATGCATGTACCTAAAGTGTCAGCCCAAAAATCAAAAACAAAAAAAATAAAAAAAAATAAACATTTTTTTAAAATAAAAAGCAAAAAAAAAAGTTATAAACTTTAAAGGGTACACAGATTCGGAAGCTTGAATGAGAGAGAGAGAGAGAGACGATGTTACCTTGTCTTCACAGAACACAAACATGAGAACAACAACAAAGAAGACTCCGAATATGGAACCAAACCCACAACACAAAGTCACCCAAAAAGACCAAAAACTCTCTCTTTTTTCTAATTCTTAACACTTTCTCTCACTTCACACAAATGGACTAATCTACTCTTTCTCTCTCTAGAAACTCCTAAATATAAATAGAGAGAGAAGGGGACATTTAAACTTGCAGAAATAGGTGTTTTTTTATATAGGAGGCGACAGATTGAGGAGGTGATAAGTTCTACCACTTATCAAAATAGCTTGATAAGTTATATAATAAGTTATATCGATTATATTACAAGTGCAGTTAATTACGGGGCCCACTAAGCCGGCTTCGGTTTTGTCTAAATAATCGGCTCGGAATCTCGAGCTAACAGCTGTCTTTCAGCTTCGGACCGTGAGGTTTTTCTCTCTGTTGATGCGACATGGTAAGAGTTTAATTTTGCCCGTTGGATCTGGATCTTCGATTAAGTTGATGGTGATATGGAGGTTTTGACGGTTGTGATTTCGATATTGGTGAGTTGTTTGAGAAAGTAACTTTTACTGGGTTCAGATCCCCGGTCTGTAACGACAAAGTTTATTTCTCGAGAGGGACACGTATTATTTGGGCTTATAGTTTGGCGAATATTACGGAGTTTGCCATTGCGAGATGCGTTATATCACGTGATACACACAGGTCATGATTGCAATATATGAGATGAGAATTGAGAACGAGAAATAGATTTTGGAGAAAGAGATAGGAGATGTATCACGAGATGGAAGGTTTATTAAATTAAAATACAATAATACTAATAAAAGTGTGAAGTGAATTAAATGTATGGTCAGAGAGGTGTGTGTAGGTTGTTGTCCTTGTCAGGTGTCTACATCTGACTTCTTCACACGATTATAGCAATAGCGTCTCATAAAAATAACAACAATAAAATATATAAATTTTATGAAATTTATAAAAAGAAATTTTACATTAAAAATATAAATAAAATATTCTCTCTGATCTCAAATTAATAAAATCACATATTAGTAAAATATATATTTATTCAATTCAAATTTTAAATAAATAAGTCAATTTTTATTGACTTAACTTCATTTTATTATTTGTTAAAGTAATAAATGCACTACAAGCTAAACAACAAATCCAAAATATTTTATACAAAAATATATTTTTTATTATTTAAATAATATTTTAAGTAAAATAGCAATATAACTTACATCCAACTTTGTTTCGATTTAAATGGAAAAAATAGATTTTAATTATATATAAAAAAAATTCAAAATTAAAATATTAGGACAAAAATTAATTTAGAGATATTGATATTTATTTTATATTATTGTAATTTTAAAATTTTATAATATATTTATATTTTAATGATACTCTTGTATTGATCTGTCCACTTTT
>JBBPBT010001178.1:10814705-10835333 GCA_037974875.1 Cicer bijugum
AAATAAAAAATATATTTAAATATAATTAATTTTATAAAAAGAAAATCAATCTAATATTAAAAGTCAAAGTCATCGAGCACAATAATAACACTACAACATCTTAAACTTAAAACAACCCTTTTTATATCAACGATCAATAACCATTCTTATAACATGGAATAAGCATTTGTCAATTTTTTTTTTCTATTTAAACAACACTTTTTATAACAACGAATTAATAACCATTCTTATATCATGGAATAAACATTTGCCAAACTCTTTTTTTTCTTTCTATCTATTGTCTCAAGACAAAAAGACTTCAATACTCATCTCAAATAAAAGTTATTTTTTTCTTCTAAATGATTGTTTAGTGTAAAGATTAATCAATGAATTAATTATAGTTAGTGCTTCCTTAATCTATCAAAATAATTATTTTTCCTTCTTTAACTTCTTTCTCTCCCCTTTCATTATTATTTGCCTCAAATATGACTCAATCATAGTGATAAAAGTTGAGGAAATTGTACTCTTCACCTCCAAGGAAAGTGCAACAAGAAAGAAAAATGAAGTCCCTTAACAAAGTGATATACTTAGGAAAAGCTTCACAAGTTATGAGAGACCAGTCATATCTAATTCATTTATTAGCAAAGGAATGGAAGGCCTTGCTTTTGTTTTAATCTAAGCCCAATCAAAGGATCACTTTGAACTAGGTTTTGTGCACTTGCAACCTTGTGACCATTGTAGTCATGTTTTTTGAGACTAATCTATCAAAAGATTAAAGTTTAAACACTAACATTAAATTAAAAAAAATAATTAAAATGTATAGTAAAATTGAATAGTCCAATCTTACGCGACTGTCTCAAGAATGTTAATTGTGTATAATGACACATATCAAGATTGCATGCTGACAAAACTATATATAATCTTGAAGTCATAATTTTTTTGATTGTCTGATCTTGATCACACAGTCTAATTTTAAAATTCAAATATTTTAAATAATACCACTTTAAATTTGAATCGTGATTCAAAATTGAATGAAAATAAAACCCTAACTCTAAACATACATTTTATATAAAAAAAAAAAAAATTAAATCCCAACTACTTATACCAAAAGAAGGAAAGTAGTGGGTGGCCCTACAAGGAAGGAACATTTTCCTAATCCGTGATTGATGGTGGGGAGTGGGCGAAATACATTTCCACATGGAATTCTTAGGTTTCACTCACTCCTTCAAGGTTTGATCATACCATGACTAGTTTTGGAGGGAACAAGCTAGAACATGGATTACTTACCCCACACACACCCATGTGCTTACTTTTTCTTTAGTCACTCTCAAGCTTCAACTAATAATGACCAATTTTTCTAAAGCAAATATAGTCAAAATTAGCCACACCAACAAAGTGGGATTTACATTCTTTGTATTAATTATCGTGGTTATGGATTTAAGTTGTTAAATAAATAATTTTTAAATAATTTTTTTTTTAATTATATTGCACATGCATTCTCTTTTTTCCTCTATTTTGGAAGGAGAACAAACTCAAATTAAAAAGAGATTTGCTCCTATCTTTTCCTAAAACCTTTTCAACTACACACATCATAAGAATATAATATGACTTAAACTTTATCGCTAATTTATAGCTTAATAATATTCCGTTCATTTCTTTTTATATGTTGTTAAGAATTTTTTTTTCCTTTACATTTGACATTTTCAAAATGCAAAGTAGTATTAACTATTTGATTTGATAAAATTATCTCTAATTATTTATTGAAGATAAAAAAATATAAAGTGAGATAATAAATAATTATAACACTATATCTAAAAAACTAGTAATTTTATAAAAAGTAATAAAACTTATTACTTTCGTTGGTGTGTGTAAATAACAAAAAAACTGACAATTAGAAAGGAATAAAGATAGTATGACACTTAGTTGTGTTTTTTCCTTGGAATATGGGTCCACACTGGGTCGGGTTAAGGAAACGTAATTGGGGCTAATTCCCTCATTAACTTACTTATTTTGCTACTAATTATTTTTGTTTATCTAAAATAGTATTTATTTATTTAAATTAAGAAAATATATCAATTAAAAATAACACAAATACTAATTCATTGAAAAAAAAATGAATTTTTAAATAAACATGAAATAAACACTATAACGAAACATGAAAATCAAATGTCGCA
Organism: Cicer bijugum; assembly: GCA_037974875.1. Lineage (NCBI taxonomy): Eukaryota > Viridiplantae > Streptophyta > Magnoliopsida > Fabales > Fabaceae > Cicer > Cicer bijugum. The sequence continues at coordinate 10,816,859 of JBBPBT010001178.1, forward strand.
CTGAGTCGGCGAGTTAATAGAAATCACGAATAGAAAATATGTTTACGTAAAAATCACTTATTTAAATAGAAAATGAAAGAAAAAAATCATGTAAATAAATGATTTTATACAAAAAATTGATCATAAATCAGTCATGTTTAATGATTGAAAAGAAAAGAGATCAAGAAAAATAAGTTATAGCGGCTTATTTAATACTAGTTAATAAAATATTTTTTTGTTCTATTGAAAATTAAGTATTAATCCCACAATATATTTTTTATCTGTAAATAAAATAGTAAATACCATTTAAAACTCATACTTACAGTTACGATATTCGAGTTCGAATATAAAAAATATAATATTGAATTAAATCTTATGTATTATTGAATAATTTTATTTAATAATTAGTTGAGTCAACATTTAAAGAAAAAAATATTTAAAATTTTAAAAAAGCATACAACAATTTCAAAACACTAAAACACATAGAGAAATTTAATTAGTAGATACATAGGGATCTTTAATATTTCTAGATATAAAATGGTATAGTCTACGTAGTCTCCAAGCTAATTATGTTATTATTTAATCACTTTTGTATTGATAAATAAACATTTATAATATATAATTTTGTACCCACTAATTAAAAATATTTAGACCAGTCCTTATCACACAAAGTCTATGTGCCACTCATATACTTAACCACTTTCTTCTCACTTTTTTCTTTACCATCCCCCAACACCCTCTTTAACCTTTATATATACACACCCCTCTCCAAGTTAAAGGCCAAAACATAACATACACACATTCCTTAAACTTAGAAACTATGGATTGGTACTCATGGCTTTCAAAAACAAACCTTGATCCATCTCTTGTGTATGAGTATGGCCTAAATTTTTCACACAATGAACTAGAAGAAGAAGACATAGTTTACTTCAACCATGAATTTCTCCAAAGCATGGGAATCTCCATAGCCAAACATAGGCTAGAAATTCTCAAACTTTCAAGAAAAGAAAAAGGAAATAAGAGGCAACAAAGACCAATGGCAAAACTCATAGTAGCAATCAAAAGGACAAAAAGGTCATTAGCTAACTACATAAGGAGAACATTAGTTACATGTGAAGAATCAAATTCAGCACTTGTTATTGTGCCAACATCAAGGGCTAGCAATTATTATGGAACAACAAGATCATGGGAAAGAAGTAATAAGAAAATGAAAGTGGCTAAACAAGAGAGGTTATTGCTTACAAATGGAAGTCCTAGTCCTACAATTATGCCTGCTCTTGCTCTTGATAGTTTTTCTAGTCCTATGGTGTATCATTTTCATGAGGGAAAGATTAAAAGAGATGGTGATGATGATGATAATGGTTATTGGTCAGCTGCTGTTGAAGATATTAGGTGGGATACTATGTTCCATGATCTAAAGCCAAATTAATATTTTTTTTATTAATTTTTTCTTTGGGGGTTAATTATTTCAACCCCAAATTTTTAGTGGGTGTTTGAAACTTCAACATGTAGTCAATTAACTTGATGAAAATCGAGAAACTTCAAGTCGGTTTTGAAGCTTCTATCATTGACGTGTCTGAAGATGCGAATTTACTGCAATTTCAGACATGTTATGTATTAGTTGGTGAGAGATGTGTTTTTTAGGTTCTTCCACCATATAAATTTAGAGAGTTTTTTTTTTCACTTTTCACATGCACTTTGGAGTTTAAAAAAAAACAATTATTTTGTTTTATTTTATTTTATTTAAATATACTTTTGGATTCATGTGTAATTTTTTAGAAAAGTTGGGGAAGAAATTATGTAGACTTGAATATGCTTTTGTTTGCTTTTTGCTTTTTGTTTTTCTCATTAGTGGTGTGTGGGTCATTGGAATGGGTAACTACTTTAGCACTTATCTGTTTGAGTAATGAAGTTGTCTACTTTAGCTTTTGCATGTTTGTGTCTTTTAGCTTTGATAGGGGAATTTTGGAATTAGATTAGCTTATTTGTGGGGAGAGAATGATTGAGGTAGCTTAGTTCTTTATAACAAATGTAAAGACCAAACAAATTAGGGTTTGTTGGGTCTAATTGACTTGAGTTTTATGTATTGGACTATCTTATGTTTTATTTTTACAATATACACATTGACAAAATATATTTAATATTTAAATAATGTCCTTGCCTTACCATTCTTGTGTTTGAATTCTTCAATGGACCTTTCTTCCAATTGATTATCTTTTTTTAGAGATTCTAAATTGAGTAGTGATGTGTTAAAAATAGAGACAATTTTGAATTATGTATTTGCTCGAATTGTAAGATGATATCAAATTTTAACCTAAACTTGTATTAAGTTACTATTCGATATCTTAAATTATCTCCCAATGACAAGTCTGACAAACTTATATGTCTTAAAAGATTCATGTTGAGTACTAGTGATATTAAGTAACTTCTAATGTTGAATTAGACCTAAACTTGAATTGTAAATTGGTAAGAACATCATTTTGGTTTGAACTCTGAACCACTCAACATGCAAAAACAGGGGATGAAACTGCCCCACACATGTGGCAACTGATTGAATTATGTTCATTTATTTATCTCAAAGTGGTGACCATATATTCTGATTTTGTGAGATATTATTGTTGGCACTTTAGCAACACAACACAACCAAGCTCGCTTTGTTTAGACTTAGAAACACTATGAATGGAACACTGAGGACCCCATTTTTTTTTCTTGAAATTATTAGCCTAGCAGATACTTTTTTCTTCACAAGTTCATTAGGTTTAACCTACAAATTTATCTTAGAGCTTCAAATCCAAATTTTATCCCCAAAAAGCAAGATTACTGTTCATTGAACTTTTAAGAAGTTAATTGTTTGTTATGCTGAAGGATTGTGGTTCTAACCTAAGTTTTGAGGTTTATAATTGAATTTGTTTTATTTTTCAAACTTGGAAAAAAAGCCAAGCTTAACAAAACAACTGGACAAAATTCATAAATTTATTTGGTGACACAGACCAAAAGCAAGGAAACAGACTGTATGGGTTTGCCAACAGCACACATGATAACATAGGTAAATCTACATCCATAAACACAGTTCTCTACTAAGGTAAACATGTCAAGTAGATTAAACAATCTTTTAGGAAATATAAAAAATTAAATTACAGTTTAAATATTTAAAACTTCAATTAAATAAAAAATAGTTTAATAATTTAAAAAAAAATATCATTTGGTTTATATTACTTAAAACAAACTGTTGATGAAACTAACTGAAGAAACTAATAACTTTCTATTAAATTGATTTAATTTAACTTGAAAAGTCTAAATATATTTCAGTATAAAAAGGGCAAACTATTTTGCAAAAAGAGAGCATAACATGATTTTATAAAACCTAAGAATGATTCAGATTTTATAAATAGGGTAGATAAACGATTATGCATCATATAAGTCTCTACCAAAACAGTCCAACCATGACCCACCTTTATAAATTTAATAACTTGTCACAATGTATATATAAAGATTTAAAAACACTTCATAAGTAGGTTTTAATGAGTTGGAATCTGCTCCATTTCCTAAGAAATATACGACTCTTAAATAAATAGAGAAAGACACAGAAATTTAAATAAATTAAAAGAAATTTAAATGATAAACAAAATTGATAATAAATCATCTCTCCTTTGTTTTCTCTTAATTAAGTCCTCTATTTTCTTTTTAAGAAATGAAGACAATTCCAACTTGTTTTTACCTACATCCAATAAATAACTGCTCCTATAAAAAAAGCATAAAGTTTGAAACCTCCTCGGGCATATAAAGGCAAGAATCATTCATGCAGCCAAACAATCCTCCCAAGTTCCATATTTAGAGCTGAAGGTTCCTCCACCAAATTGTTGCGCATAATCAGAAACAGCGCCGCGAGCAGAACTATCCCAAGTCTTTGCTATATCCTTAACGGAAAAAGGTTGTGATATACTACGTAAGGCTATGCTGAACTTTAACTTTGCTTTCTCTGTAAGATCTGCATTCCCCTTACTGAAATAACAGATAATTACACTTTGCATTAGAAACATTTTTCAACAAATTTAAAATACGGGTGAAAAGTGATATATATGCATTGTGTAGATCACCGCTATTTGGAAAAGAAAATCTAAAACATTTCAGTTTCAAAATTCGAACAGAAAATCATGGATGCCAACATTTCAGATTCAAAATTAGTACGTCAAAGCATGAATGCTCAGTTTTTAACTATGAATGCGGAGAAACTATTTCTAGGTTCGAAATGACCTCTAGGTCACGAAGCAACAACTTTACCGTTAAAGGAAACTATCATCAAACAAAAACTGAATTGATGGCATTCAAAACTGCAAGCTTAAATATTGGGGAAAAAAATTCAGCAAATAATATGATCATATGCCCAAACAACAAAAATTCTGTGCATAAGTTCCAATATCATTATGTATGCATAATCATAAGAGTGAATGGCTTAACAACTGACTAGGGAAGTAAATAACTTTACCCAACATTAAGTGGTACCCTTCAGGCCCAGTTTGATTAGAAGGGAGTTAAAAATTCAGGGACGAGTTTCTATATAATTTCACATCAAATAAAAAAATCCAAGAATTTTTACCTTTATTTTTGACTCCATACAAATATACATCAATCTTGTATATTATACTGAGTCTGATATCATATAGCCATACAAACACTTTATGTATAAAATAACTTAAGCTAAAGACATAATTATCTTCTATGGAATGTAAATATGTTTCTCATCTTTTGATGAAAGCAAACAAAGCACATATGTGCCATGATCATTGAAGATTTAAGGAGAATACACAACTTTTCAAAACAATTAAAACACAAGATGCCAAAATGTTCCTTATCTCACCAGGATTCAACCGGAAGCTTGTCTAGGAATATGGGAGAACAATTAGGATAATTTTGCGGGACCAGCAAACGCAGGGGCTGAATAGGTGACTGTAAGGTGATAAAACACAAATAAGGCTAACAAAACAAATAAAATAATAAAAATAAAATAAAAGGTTTAAAAGTTGTTTCAATAGTGAAATCTGGGAGTCCACACCTGTAGTGAAGCATAGTGACATTTTAAAGATGGGCTGAGAGCCACAGGAATGAAAGAACATTTGACAATGGTCCCTTCTGCACCTTCGGCAGCAGTAACCGAAGCTATAGTTGGATCAACATCCTCATCACATATGTCTACTACTGTGTCAATAAGTCGACAATTAATTTGCCGTATTTCTTCCAAAAGGGCATGACTAACCTGCCGCACAACTCACATAAAGTCTATAATCAGAGCCAAAGACCAAAACATCAGATCAGTTATTAAACACTAATTTAAGAGAAAACGTGGAACTAAATAGCAGTATGCTAGCAATGAATCAAGTGTGTAAAAATAACTACACTCTAATTAACCATTTTTTAATCAGTATCCAGATTGAACGAACGACCTCAAACTCTCCTATAGGGATTTCTCCTTCGACAACAGAGCCATTACTCTGTTCACTCAAATGCTTATCAAACAGAAGGGTCTCCCTCTTCCCTTACATCTTTCAATTTATTTTGTAGCTAATTAATTCACTTTAATTAGCCAGCTAACTACTTTAACCATCCCTAACTATTCTCTTCTGTCCTGAAAGAATATAGAGAAACACTTGAATATTCATTTGGGAAGGGCTGTACATTAAAAGGGTGCAGAAGTGATGTAGATAACATGTAAAAAACGTGTCTATAATCCACACAAACCCATATAACGGACAATATCCAGCCAATGAACAAAGATCCTAGACAGTAAAAGGTATTTGTATACCAATTATAAAATAAAATGTAACAGTTAAAAGCATATCATTTAGTACCTCAGCCTTTGGCTTCGTGCAATTAGACAATGCAGTTGACTTCTGCTGAGAAGCCTCTGAAGCAGAAAATTGATTGATACTATCATTCATACTTCCAGCAGATGACACATTTTTTAAGGGTCTAGAACTGATGTAGCGCTTTATCTTCTTGGTTCCATTAGTCCCATCTTGAGTAGTAAAATTTCTAGCCTGAAGACGACAATTAGTTATGGAAACCAAATCTTCACCAACAGCTGCTCTGGATCCATTACCTGGAGCTGATCCTGCTATCCTATCAGTCATGCTGACAACTGAACTAATATCATTGACAGCGGCACTTAATGTTTTAGTTGACATTGATTGCACCTGGAACCATCATTTAGGCATAAAATTGTCATATATAATAACTCCAAACATGAGACAATAGAGTAATTAAGGAACCTTTTCTCTCTCTAACTTGTCACATCTAATAAAAAATTACACGTAAAACAACTGATCGAGACAGCATATGAACAGCTTGTTAGACTAACCGCTCTGACTAGGCGCTCAAGAGGCTGCTCTGCAGTTGACTTCCCAGAAGTAGCTGCTAAAGCATTACCATAAGTACCATCTGGACCACTGAATTCTGCCAATAAAGGAGATGCTGATATCCCAGGAGTCCCAATGGCAAGGGATTGAGCTGGTGCTGCTGCACCTCCTGTATGTTGTCCAGCATTGGCTGCATTTGATGATGAAACACCAGGAATGGACTTGTCAGAATCTCCTAGCATAGGTGACGGAGCCATGGGAGGTGACGGGGTTGGGACAATAAAAGGTGAATTAGAAGATTGCAGAGGAGTTGCAACTTTTGTCAGAGACGGGAGATGAGTTTGTTGGTCAACTTGGGGAGATGAATGTTGCATAATTTGAGGAGACGCATCCTGAAGGAGCTGGGGTGAAGAACCCTGAAATGGACCCCCTTGTTTCAACTGTGGATGGGAATAAGCTGAGTTTTGACCTGATGTAAGATGTTGCTGAAATACCCCTGGTTTAACATTCATTCCTTGTCGCATTTTCATATCATTTATATCATTCATTTGATGTGTCTGCAGTTGTGCAGACAGCTGTTGCTTTGCTGGCTGGTGTAGCTGCTGCTGCTGCTGTAGGATTTGCTGCCTCTGCATCAATTGTCGCTGCTGATATTGTTGTTTGAACTGTTGATTCTGCAGCATCTGCTGTTCCTGCTGGTGTTTCAGTTGGTTCTGAAGCATAGTGGAACCCGACACATTTACCCCACCTTGTGATGGTAATGAATTGATGTTGGTTTGTTGAGGAGTACTACCAGCTTTTTGTTGAAGGGAGCTCACTGGAACCTGTTGCAGAGAGTTCACGGAATTTCCTTGTCCAGAATCTAAATTAGTACTAGGTTGAATTGAATTCAACATATTTTGTTGTCCTGTTGATAAACCAGACATAGAGTTGTGCTGCAAACTCACAATATTGTTCTGCTGTATTGTTGCTGCAGAACCCTGTAAATTTGATGGCTGCAACTGAGAGGTCATTTGGTTTTCATGAGACTGTACTGGAGTAACTTGAGATTGTGACTGTTGCATGGAGGGAACATGAGTTGGGGGAAGCTGTCCTGGTTGCAGTGAAGACACGCTTCTTCTAGGCCTAATTGAATTTATGAGATTTACAATCTGCTTCTCATATGATCCTAATTTTTCCCTGAAACTAGGCAAAATGCTGTTCTTCGGAATCTGTAGGATTGCTATCATGCGTTCCAACATCATTTTATATGCCCTCAGTTTTTCAATCTGATCTGACTTTGGTTGTTGAGGATTAGAATCATGCTGATAAATAAAAGTGGAAATTGGATTAAAGAGAGTAAATTATGGCATTTAACGCAACAGGTGTTCGAGAAACTTGTTATTATGATTTACGAAGAATTTAACACCGATCATTTTTAGTACTTTATTTTTATGAATAAATCCTCTGGGTTACTGAAATCATAAGTATTAAATGCTTTTAGGTTCCAAAGATATATTAACAGCTTCTCCTCTGTTATCTAATATTTTAAATTTCTATTCTTGCATCACCCATAAATTATTAGCAAACACATAGGAATAAAGCATTTTATTCCAGAATGGAATTAAGGCTTTATTCCATTTGCTACCAAGAACAGGCTGCAGATTTTAGTGTTTACCACCATTATTGGATTGGAAATCCCGTTTTATCAATGAAATCATTTAAAAATGGCAAGTCAAAACTTAAAATTGAATCGTGAACATACCTGCTGAAGTCTCAGAGAAATTTTCTGGCACATTTCATTCATATCTGGCAAATAGTTTTCTTTCATAGTTTGCATCTGTAGATTGAAATGGACAAAATCAAATAATCAAGACATTAGTAACCTTGAAACCCCTTATAAAGAACATCTATATCACTGCTGCATTAACTCTTCTAGAGATGATACAAGAGGTTCTTTTCGGTTCTGGTTTTATCTTTCTTATTATAGTTAGGTATCACAAATTGCAAGTTTCACTTTCATGCTTAAATTGAGAAGATGTCTAGAGTTAACAGTGACCAACTTTTACTGAAGCTATGCAAAACATATAAACACGGCATCAGAATCAGACTAATTATTAGACACTATTTGAATGGAAGGATGGCATACTAACTAACAGAGGACAAAGGGGTGGTAATAGAAACAAATAACTTAGACATAGTACTGAATTTATTTTTTGTGGTCAAACATCGGATGTTTTTATAGTTGCACAGCACGAGATTTCAAATATCATGCTAAAGATGTTTTTCGACGAATGAGATGTTGAACGCAAAAATTGGCATCTCATTGAAACCACACGAACCTTACTTCTCCATGGTAATGTTCCACTCCATTTTGGGGGTATGCAGTCTTAACAGCATGTTACCCTTATCAATTGCATGCCATCTTTTGTCCTTGATGACAATATCTCTCATTCGGTTCTCTTTCCCCATACCCCTCTTCACCCATTACAACCTCGTGTCTTTGTGTCCATGTGTTTTGTTCACAATTTATCTCCTAGTTTGGACAAACTGTCAGCTCGATCACTCAAGTGTGTCTTTCTCGGTTATCATAGGTCCCAAAAGGGAAATCGTTGTTATTCGTCTACACTACACCGATATGTTATATCAATTTATGTTACCTATTTCGAGTCTATACCATATTTTGAACCAATCCATATATCTATTGAGCCCCATCAGAACATTAATCCCGAACCTCCAGTTATCCCTATTATGCCCACTCTTATTCTTATCAAACCTGCCGAGTCTGCCCCCCAACCTGCACGACCACTACAAACATATCATCGCCGTTGCCCACCTTCCGTTGTGCCTTTTCCTATTTCCATTACAGTCTCTCCTCCAACGCCACCACCGGATTCAACCCTACCACCTGAGCATGACATGCCCATTATATTGATTTGCACAACACGTAATCTATCTCTTCATTATATTGATTTGTGTTATCATCGTCTTTCTCTCTTGCATTACACTTGTTTGTCTTCTTTGTCTTCTGTTTCTATTCCTAAATCTCCAGGTGAAGCATTATCCCACCCTAAGTGGAGGCAAGCAATGTTTGATGAGATGTGTGCTCTACAAAGCAGTGGTACTTGGGAGCTGGTCCCTTTACCTCATGAGAAGTCTTTAGTTGGTTGTCGTTGACTCTATACGGTGAAGCTTGGTCCTGATGGTAATATTAATAGATTTAAGGCTCGTTTGGTAGCCAAGGGACATACTCATATTTTTTAGTTGGATTACAGCGATACCTTCTTACCTGTTGCCAAAATGGCATCAGTCAGACTACTTGCAACAATTCAACATTAGTCTTTCCATCAACTTGACATTAAAAATGTTTTCTTACACGGTGATCTTGAAGAGAAAGTTTATATGGAGCAACCACCAAGGTTTATTGCTCAGGGGGAGTTTTCCGCCATGGTTTTCCGACTAACAGATCCCTTTATGGTCTTAAATAGTCTCCTAGAGCTTCATTTGACAGATTCAACTGGTAGTACAAGAGTTTGGTATGATTCGTAGTTAAACCGTCACTTTGTATTTTATTGTCACTCAGCCCAAAGGTGCATCTATCTTATTATTTATGTAGATGACATTGTCATAACTGGTAATGATCAGCAAAGAATACACCAATTGAAACAACATTTTTCAAATCAGTTAGACTAAAGACCTCAGTAAACTCCGTTATTTTTTGAATTTTGAAGTAGCCCAATCCAATGATGACCTTGTAATTTCACCAAGAAAATATGCTATGGATATTCTTGAAGAAACAAGTCTATTAAATGCCAAATTACCTAATCAGGGGAGCCTCTATCAGATTCCGAAAGATATAAGATTGGTTGGAAAATTAAACTATCTCACAGTCACCCGTCCTGACATTTCCTTTGTTGTCAGTGTGGTAAGCCAATTCTTAAATTCTCCTAGCCAAGAACATATGGATGTTGTAATCCGGATTCTTAAATACATCAAAAGCGCACATGAAAAGGTCTCATTTATGAAGAAAGAGGACATACTCAAATAGCTGGTTACTCGATGCTGATTGGACAGACTCACCGATTGATAGATGATCCACGTCTGGGTATTGTGCACTTGTCGGAGGAAATTTAATATCTTGGAAGAGCAAGAACAAAATGGTGTTACAAGATCCAGCGTTGAGGCAGAATACAGAGCCATGACACTAGTAACATGTGAATTCATCTTGTTGAAACAGTTACTAAAAGAACTTCAATTTGAAGAGGTCAACCCAATGACACTACTATTGATAATCAAGTTGTATTGCACATTGCCTCAAATCCTGTTTTTCATGAGAGGACCAAACATATTGAGATAGATTGTCGCTTTGTCAGAGAAAATGTTGAATCCGGCAACATCATCACTAACTTTGTCAATTCTAATGATCAGTTTGCAAATGTTTTTACAAAGTCATTGCGAGGTCCTAGAATTAGTTATATATGTAACAAGTTTGGTGCATTTGATCTATATGCTCCAGCTTGAGGGGGAATGTTGAAAATAAAATATTAGTATGTAAATAAATAGAAAATCTGTAAGTATTCCTTTTGTCTGTAAATATTCCTGTCATTATGTGTATTTATCACATAAAGTCTATATAAAGAGCTTCCGCTGTGTAGTTTAAACACATGGATTATTCAACATGTCTCTCAATATTTTTTTCTAATTCAACAACAATCATAAATCGTTCATTCAAATATTGCACGAAATGGATAAAAGGTTTCAGAACTACTATGAAAAGAACAACTTCATGAATTTTCCCAAAAGCAAAAGAGTTCATACTTGCCTAATTTCTTGTGTTATTGCAAGACATTGGTGAGGAAATAAAAGTGATACGAGAAAAATATCTTAGTACCTTTTGATAAACTTCTTCTTGCCAATCAACCCCACTTGCTTGTCCAGTCTGTGTTGTAGAATCCACAGAAGCTAACAACAAATACGATATGAAAGTCATATGAACATACGAAGCTAAGAAAATACATGAGTATGATAGCAGGTTAATAATAAAAAGTGTCTGCATAAAGTATGATACACCATATTCTGTCTCTTCTTCCTATTTCACTTTATCACTTGGTCCAGTTCTACCAGAGTGCTTTGCATTTGCTAATAAAGCCATTGACTGATAAGGAAAATGATGACAGTGCCAAATAAATACATGGATGCAAGTACATACTTGTTGATGTTTCTGGAAGAGCTCTTTGAGATTGATATAATTGTTTTTGCTGATCAAGAACACTTTGCTGTTGAAGTAAGGACCCTGATGCTTGAAGTTTTTGCTGCATATCTCGTTGCAAGGTATTTGGCTGCTGCTGCAAACCCAGTTGCTGTTGCATCTGCGTAGGCTGATTATGAATCTGCGACATTAACTGCTGCTGTGAAGCCTGTGGCTGGGACTGCTGCAAGTGAGACGGCAACAACTTCGATGCATTTTGTTGTAATTGTTGCTGCATTGAAACCTTTGATTGTTGCAGCATGTGTGCAGAATGATGGCTTGTTTGGATGCCTTGGTTGCCAGACTCTGTTCCAAATAGTTGTTGCTGCTGCTGTGACCCTGGTACATTATTTCCCAACTGTTGTTGATGTATATTTGTTAGATTGTTTTGCTGATTCAATAACTGTTGCCGCTGTTGCAGATTCATGAGATTATTCTGCTGTGAAAGCAACCTCTGGGATTTCTGTGTATCCCCAACATTGTTCTGTTGCCCAAGCAACTGAGCATGTGGCCCATTCGTTGCATTTGACTGAGTCCCCACAAGCTGCTGCTGCTGCTGCTGTTGTTGTTGAGTCATTGGTGTTTGTTGCTGATGAGCAATAGAATTCTGTTGCTGTAGCTGTTGCTGCCGAATAATTTGGGAATGTTGCTGAAGCCTGGACTGTGTTGACTGTTGAACATTGTTAGACTGCTGATTCTGCGGGAGACTAGATAGAGATGATTGCAACATTGAAGGCTGCATAACAGATTGCTGAGATGATTGCAACTGATTTGGTTGCAGAAGATTCTGCTGTTGTTGCTGCTGCTGCATCTGAGACATCTGAAACTTTTGCTTCAGAAGCTGCTGTGGATAAAGAATATGTTGTTGATTCTGTGATTGCTGTTGCTGTTGCTGTTGGGGAACAACCTGTTGCCTTCCTGGCATTTGTCTCTGAGAGCCAGAAAACATACTTTGTACATTGGAATTATGGCCAATAGTGTTCCCTGCGGAATTCTGCCCAGATTGTGTGTTGGAATTTTGGTTAATATTCTGACCAGGAGTCTGTGATAAACTGGATACCGACGGAAGGTTAGGTTGAGGTGCAACACTATTTTGAATGGTCTGAGATAGAAGCTGCTGACGAGGCTGGTGCTGACTAGGCAAAGGATTAGGATGTTGCTGACCTTGATTAAGAGCTTGAGACTGTAAAACGAATCCTGTGAAAAAAATTGTTTTCACAAGTGAGAAGGGAAAAGAAAACAAAAATACAAGACACTAGAATACAGTTACTTTATTTATTAGATTTCAAACAATAGGATACTAGAATAATACGAAATTAAATTCATCAAACATCAGAAAAAATATTCTTTAATGGCTTAGATATATAATTCAAAAATCATACCAAGTAAAATAAGGAACGTTAACTGGATCTCATTTTTATTCATTATTTTTATCTAATTTTTGGAGTGTCACGATCACTTTAATATCCCACAAATATAGGGATTCGGTTGAATAAGAGTACTAATAGGGTTTGGTTGTTTAGTAATAATATATATATATATATATATATATATATATATATATATATATATATATAATGTATTGCCAGCATAATTCAATTCAATAAATATGATTTAGTTATATATATATATACTAGATTACTAAACAATCAAATCCTATGAGTACTTATATATATAACTAAATCCCTATTAGTACTCATATATAACATCCCTATTAACATCCCTATTAGTACTCATGTATAACTAAATCCTTACCAATATAGTACTATTCAATTGAATCCCTATACTTGAGGGATATTAAACAAAAACAGATTTTGACACTAATCAATACTCAAGTTGGCACACACACAAATTCAGTTAATGAAATAACATTATGTTCGTCGTTTGAATTTTTTCCCCACCGATTTAAGCAGAAATTATCTCAAAAAAATAGAAAAGGGATACAATATAGCATTATTTAATCATGCAGAGAATGTGTGATACTAGTAAGCAGACAAACATGAAAAATTCAGAAAATCAGAATAATTACTCCAATAGATAATTCTATTTAACTTCCAGCAAACATTCAACAGAGTTGCCATCTCAAGCTTCCAACTTCCATAAAAACGTAACAGAAGTTAGATGGAAGGATCTATTAGAGTATTGACAAAAGTTTAGGTAATAAATGAGGCTACTTTCAGTTTGCACTGGTACTTTATAAATTCCCCAAAGTTTAAGGGCTAAATAAACATTTCTCATTACTTAAATACATAAATAATTAAATAGGTTTTGCCAATTTTGGTACCACATTCAAAAACAATCACCAAATCCCTAGATAATAAATTTTTACCTTGATCGGGCGGTTTGTTGCTAGGACCACCTTCATTTGAAGGCATATTGTTGGCAATGGAGCTTTGAGATTTAGTCTCCATCGTAAGCATTTTCATAGATATTTTCCGTAGATAATCAGACTGAAAAGAAGGAACACCAGAACTGAGTTAAACAATCAATGCTCTACATAGTTGCATGCATTGCATGAGTAACCATAAATGAAAATGGAGGCTCCACAATACTCATAATGAGCGTACCTGGCTTGTTGCGGCAGTAAAAATCTTCTCTTCAAACCTTTGAGCAATCTTCCGAAGTTCAAGTAATCCCTCAGAACCAGAAACGGGAAGATGTTTTTTTAATGTGTCCATTCTACAAACGAAAAGCAATTTGTTCATATTTAGATAATGCAAGTGACACAGATGTTATGGATTGAAACTGAATCTTACATTTTGTTGACAATTCTTTGGCGTGAATCAGGTTGCAATTGAGCTCTCCACTCACTTGTGTCAATAGTGGGTTCAGTACCCGGATTAGGTCTCCAATTATTGGAATCCATCAAATGTGAATTATCTGAAGCACCAGAAAATGAACAATCCAATCAGGTCAGATTCTAAAAAGAAACTTATGAAGGAGAATTATATATGTACAAGAGACAGAAGAAACTAACATCATAGGACCCTCTATAACAGGAATATGTATAAATTATCTACAATGTGACAAATATTAAATTTTAATAAATTTTATTCCCAACAGCACTAAGTTATTAAAGTGACATGATAGTGTTAAAGGTCAAAACAATCCAACAATGGTGTCATCAAGTTACAACTCGGACTTCATTCAAAAAAGACGAAAACCTAGATTTGAAAATTTTGACATAAAGATAACTCCAAAACCAAGACTAGCATCATGGTATTCAATTTTTTTGTCAAATATATAGACATTTATTTATTCCAAAATATTCCTACAAAGAACAAAATCAAAACCGATTTCTCTCCATGCTGTACCATAACAAATTCATTTTCATCTGAGGTAACATTCAATCTAACAACTGTGTCATCAAGTTACAACTCACACTTCATTAAAAAATCCGAAAAACCTAGATTTCAAAAACTCGAGATAAAGACAATTCCAAAACCAAGAACAGCATCATGGCACTCAATTATTTGGTCAAATACATTAAATAAATATTCCTACAAAAGACAAAATGATAGTTAATTTCCCTCCATGCTGTACCATAACATATCCACTCTCATCTCACGTAACAAATTCAACATATTAACTGTGTCATCAAGTTTCAACTTGCACTTCATGCAAACAAGCTGAAAACCTAGATTTCAAAAATTTGAGATTAAAATAACTCCAAAACCAATAGCAGCATCATGGTATTCTATTCTTGTGTCAAATATATAGTCTTCTTTATCCCAAAATATTCCTACAAATAACAAAATCATAGCTGATTTCTTTCCACGTTGTACCATAAAAAATCTATTATCATCTCAGGTAATAAATCCAATCTAATAACGGTGTCATCAAGTTACAACTAGCACTTCACGCAAACAAGTCGAAACCCTAGATTTCAAATATTTGACATTAAAGTAACTCCAAAACCACGAACAGCATCATAGTATTCAATTCTTTTATCAAATATGAACATTTTTTTATCCCAAAATTTTCCTACATAGAAAAAAGAAATGATAACTGATTTGTTTCCATGCTGTACAATAAGAAACTCATTCTCATCTCATGTAACTAACCTTATGTTTGCTACTTTGTTTTAATGTTTGGTTTCATTTAGTCTAGACCATTGGTATACCAAAATAACATTGAACTCCCTGACTGATCTGAGTTGAGCCTAACAGACCCGAAAAAAGTTATTCCAAAAACAACTTTTATCATTCAGAAGATTCAAATCCAAACTACTTTAAGCATGTTTGTTTCGCAATGAGATTGACAAAATCACGGTGAACTACACTATATCTTTTGCAAATTCACAATAATTCATTGTGATTTTACTAATCCCACCATGAAACCAAATAAGCACTGTCAGATAGCGGCACTGTAGCACTATAACATAGCATAATTTCAAAAACTCATTATTGTTTCGCAATAAACTACTAACTATTTAGATATTTAGTGCCCTGGAGGAACTATAAAAATAAAATCTGGTGATCATTATACTATTTCATGCCTAAACATTAATAATTTATTCATTATAATCAAGATTCTTTAAAAAAAACATTTGCAAGTTACAATTTCAAGACTAAAGTGCAAAATCCACATCAAAATGAATCTCAAGTAAGAGAAAAAAATCAACTCACAAATTTTGAAAAAAAATCCCTTCTCCCCTCCTTCACAAAATAAGCACGATGTTTAAAAAAAATTCAATGAAACAACAAATCAAAAAAGTAATCAAACCAAAACTAAAATGTTCAAACTAAGAATCAAAACAACCATTGAAACAGCACAAAAGAAGAATAAATAAGAAAAAAAAAGTTAGTGCGGATGAATGGAGACTAACCAGAAGTAAACGATTGAGAAAAGAGAAAGGACAGTGCCGGCCGGGTTGTCGGAAAATGGTGCCGGAAGGTGGAAGTCGGTCGTCTTGGGTGATGGCAAAGTAAGAGACGATAGAAGTGAGCACAAAAACAGACACGAAAATCAATAAATCGGTTTTAATAGAAATACTTTTTAAATTAAAGAAAAAAACGATTTCTATTTTATTTTAAAAAATTACTTTCAAAACTAAAAATTATAGAAACTCGTAATAATGATCATAGATATTACTCAAAAATAATTAAATATTATTAAATAATTTAATATTATAAATTTTAATTTTAATATTATAATATTTTTTATGTGAATTATATATTTTTTAATAAAAATATATTTAATCTTTTTATACTTTCAATTTTATTTAATATAATATTTAATATAGTATTTGCAAGTATTTAATATAATATATTACTAGTTTAAAATCTATATCAATATATATATATATATAAACTTTTATTAAAATATTATTCGTGCTAATATTTTATACAATGAAATTATTGTTTTTAAAATAAAAATAAAATAAGGCAAATAAATAGAAAAATATTGATTGATTAACAAAATATTTTGCACTATGATTTGAATATATAAATTATAAGAAATCAATTGTACGGTGTGTTGCCTTATCGTGTAAAGTGTGTATAAATCACTTTAGAAAAGAAAAAAATCAGTTATTAAGACAAAAAAAAAAAAGTCAGCTATTAAGACAACAAAATATTAATAAAAAGAAAAAAAAAATTAAAAAGAAACCTGGACGATTTTATGAGTGTTTCCGGCGGAGGATGAACACCCGCAGCGTTTTCCGGTGAGTTGTGTGGCGCGAGTTCAAAGTTGTTTTTTCAGACACTGAGGACAAAATGGCTCGCAGCAATTTTTTGTTTTTGTGATTGTTGCTCGTTGTTTTTTGTTCTTTTATAACTGTAAAAAAAAAAAA
Source organism: Cicer bijugum (assembly GCA_037974875.1). Classification (NCBI taxonomy): domain Eukaryota; kingdom Viridiplantae; phylum Streptophyta; class Magnoliopsida; order Fabales; family Fabaceae; genus Cicer; species Cicer bijugum. The sequence continues at coordinate 10,834,212 of JBBPBT010001178.1, forward strand.
GTTTATATTTGTTAAAAATGTATATAATAAGTAGGTTTATAATTCTTATAATTATGATAGTAATATAAAATAAAATATAAAATATAAAATGTTTAACAAAAATGTGAAAATGGAATTTGTTATCTAATAAATACTATAGTATTTTTGGTTCATTCACTAATAATGTACCTGCAATTTGTAATTTATTTATTTTTGTAAAAAAAATTAATTTCTTTTCTTTAACTATATAATAATATTAATAATTATCATTTTTATTGTTACTATTATTATTATTATTATTATTATAGTTGTTGATAAAAAATTGGAGTCTTGATTTTAGACTTATATTTGCATCTGACTCTTGCTGAAATATTTTAAATTTTAAATTTTCAAGTCTTCAGGATTATAATAAATATAATTAATTATTATTTTGAGTCTTAATTGTTTTTAGTTATATATACATAAATTAATGCATATCTAGTATTCTTTTTCTTCCGACCATATTTATATATAGTATTAATAATTGAGGGCAATTATTATGCATTATTATGAGCCGTTACTAGTTTACGTTGACTCTGTGTATTTTACAGCTTCCTTAATAATTTATTAATAATTAATAAATACTAAAAATATTAGAATAGTGGTAATTTTATTTCACGTTATTTCGTTATCTCAATTTTGAAGTTAGTTGTTTAACACGGCATATATGTAATACTCTAAAACGTGTACATACAAATTTATGCATTGACCATTGACCATTTACCATTGACCATTTACCATTAGCTATTTAGATGAATCGGAATTTCTTCATAAATTGTTGTAAAAGTTGATTGTCAGCACAACTTAATCGGTCTTTTCATCAACAATTCTGAATAAATTTAAAAAATATGTTAAATTATATTTTTAATTTTTCATTTTAACTTCATCACGAAAATAGTTTATTAATTTTAATTTTAATTTTTAAATTAAATATTAATAAATTTTTTTATAAAATGTCAGTTTTTTAATAATATATAAAAAAATAATGTGAAAGATTATATGTAGATTAATTATATTATATTATTATTCTAAATTGATAAATATGTTTTCTATTTTTAAAAACATATTTTCTTGAATTATGTTTTTGTAATTAAATAATGTAAT
>JBBPBT010001178.1:10837490-10864696 GCA_037974875.1 Cicer bijugum
TTATTTTATTATCTTTTCTTAACAAAATAAGTAGTTTTTAAATTTTTTTTCTTCTTCAGGCTATATACTTGATTTTATCATTTGAGTGCAACATGATTTTGTTTGTCCTCTTTGTACAGTATTGTTTGTTTTGTTACAATATTTATTTGATTTAGATTGATATATCAAGTTTCGTTTCGATGTTGCTGCAAATTAAATAAAAAAATTTAACGTATTCAACAAGAGAACTTTAAAAACATGAATATTTTAACCGTTTTATTTGTATTCTATTTATAAATTTTATCATATTTATAAACTTTTGTCATTTTATATTATTAATTTAAGTATCTAAATTTGCTCATGTAATTTATCTCTGTTTCAATAAATAAATATCAATTTATCTACAGCCAAGCGCTTATGAAACTTAGTACCGAAGGATTAGTATATTTTACCAATCACCATGAATGACACATCATCGCATTAGTGGTTCTTTATTATATATCCTTACCTTTTTTCAATAAACAAATAAAGATTAAGATTCCTCCAAAAATAAATAAAGATCAAAGATACTAATATGAGTATAAAATATTTTTTTTCAAATAAAATTTAGAATAAATAGATAGTAATAGAGTCTAAGATAGAGAAGGCCTAAAATTTATCAATAATTTACAGATAAATTTATATTTTATTATTTGATATTTTAGTTATTTAATTTAACTAATTAGTTATTTTACACTAATTATTTATCTAATTGACTATATAAATTTATGCACTCTTTGATGTAATTTACCCTTCCGATTATTAATATTACTCAATGTACTTTTGTCTATTTGCTTCTAATCAATGGAGCTTATATCAACAATTGTAATATGATATTGAATAATAATTTCATTACATTGTTAATCAAAATTTTCATTGAAGGATTTATGTTTTCTTTTCTAGTTTCTATAAGATGTTTGAAGTTTTTTTTATCAAGACTCTAGTTGCAACCTATTTCTTTATTTAATTTTTCTTTATTATTGTTGTTGGATCTTTTGTATGAGATATGCTGTAAATCTTGAACAAGAAGAAAATGAAATTAATGACAGTGAAAGGTGCACATATAAATTTCAAACGTGTGTATCACACTAAACTTTAGATTCGATTTGACCTCATCAATCTATATATATTAGATGCAAACAGGTTAACTCACAAATTCCCTTCAAGATACTTTGAAATTCTTGAAGTGAATTGCACATTCACATCAAGTCTATCGATCAATGATAATTTACATAATAAAATTCCTTCATTTACTCTCGTGCATTAGAAAAAAGAAGAAATGACTCAAAAATATTATTGACAGAAGTTTGACTCATGTAACATGAAATTTGTCTCTTGTATTTTCTGCCTATAAAATATCTCTATTTATAGAGAAACCCATAACAATTGATGAAAAAAAAACAATTCTTAAATAAAAATTATAACCTTTGGTAACTTAACACGTGCATTGGTTTGAATTAAATTCACGTATCGCAACCACTTGACCAAATGATACATTAACTTATTTAATTTTGCTACATTAATATAGCTATTAGAGAATTCCAAATATATTTTGGAATTTCCCTAACAATCTCCCACCATTTTTAAAATATATATAAATTCGTTATTCCGAAAATCCCATGGTTTCAGATAAATGTATTTTACAATTTAAACCATTACTTAGTAAATTATATTTTCACTCATCTTCGAATAGATTGGTAGACAAGCTTTGAACCAACCAGTCATTAGAACAAATGTGCATAACTCACACATGAAATCTCGGTACCACTGATTCAATTATAAAAATGACATATTTGATAAGATCATGTGTCTCATATCATTTTCGTGATAATTTAAGAGTCAAACTCTTGAACTCTATAAAGTGGCCCACTTCATTCTCATATAGGTGGACTATATCAGAAATGCACCCAATTATACATTCCAACAAATATATGTTATATGTCCATTAAGAGAAGGCCTCATCCTACCACTTTTTTTTTATGGTCCAAGTACTTTTATCCTTTGAGATGTATCTATTATTTAGTACTTCAATCATTCAAATATGTACTTTTATCATTCAACTCAAGACTTGATGTTACTCAAGTGTGAGTTGATCATTTCCACCATTAGTGATTATTTAAATATGAACTTGTATCACATCCCTAATGATGTCTTCAACACCATGTTTTTTTTCCAGACCTTTCGTCAAAGAATCTACAAGATTCTTTTTAGTTTTTACAAACACTGTGAATATCACTCCATTAAATTTTTTACATAGTTATGTCTTAAACCAATATACATTAATTTTCTATTATATACTTGGATATATGCTTTTGATAGTGTGTATTGATTATCACAATGTATGGATATTGATGCCATTGACTTTGACCAAATTGATATTTTATACAACAAATTTCTTAGTCATTTAGCCTCTTTACTACATGCAGTTAGAACAATAAATTGTGCATACATGTTGGTGTCGGCAATGCAAGTTTACTTCTTTGAACCTCAAGAAACTGCACATCCACCAAGGTTGAAGATCCATCCACTTGTGGAAACATGATCTTCAACATGATTTTCCCAACTGACAATTGTATATCATTCAAAAAATGAAGGAAATCCACTATAGGTTAAACTATAGTTCATTGTTCATTTTAAATATTTTAATATTTTATTAATAGCATGTCAATATTCTTTATTTAGATTGCTTACATACTGATTTAACCTTCCAACAATATATATTATATCATATTTGGTACAAGTCATGACTTATATCAAGCATTCAGTTACCTTTTACATTCTTGATAGTGTTGACCAACTACCACCAAACCACGACCCTTTTGTCATTTAATCTCTTCATAGTGTATATCACATTCAATTAATAAACATATCAATTATCACATACACAAACTTTTATGCCATTTTGCCTTTTACTATAATTAATAAGCATCTCAGTTTAAAATTCTAATTTTCTTTTCAATATATCAAAGTCTAAGATATAATACATTGAATGCATTAAATGTAAATTTTCACAAGCTAACAAAACATGATCATAAACATTTCTCATAATTAAATATCATAAGGTGAACTCAAACATGTAAGTTATCTACTTTTTAACAAATAAGAATTTATTTTATTTCTATTAAATAAACCATTTCTACATAGTTATATTATAACTAATATATACATCATGAATTGTATTTGTCAATTCAAGTTTTATATTTGAATATATTTTATGGTAAATCCAAATAAGTATCACAATAGAAAATAAACAACGAATGAAATCATTAAGATTTTCTATCAGTTTCTTTCATAAACATTTGTCAACATACAACAATTTTAAAATATATATATCCAAATCATTTTCAATATCAAAATAAGAAATAAAAATTGACAAATATTTTATACTATCATACACATATAATATGAGTTAATCAATTTTAGATTTAATAACTTCTCTCATGAAACGTTACCACTGAGACATACACTTTATATTTATGACAATTTATTTATATTACTTTAAATAAATTAATGTATTAAATATGCATCTTAAATCATACATATTCATACTTGTTAAGATTTAAGAGATCAAAATTATAAATAAACTTTCTTGCACCGATCAATCATATATTCTTGTTCTTAGTCTAAAAACATCAACCATAGATAAACAAAATTTTCATCAAAACATATTATCTCTAATTCTATATTATTAATTTTCCAATCCCTATCTCCATATTATTATATATGTATCCAAAAAGAAAAATTTATTATATATGCATTTCAAACATGAATGTAATATATAAATGTATTATCACTAAATAACTTCTGGTGCTCAACCATGATTTTTCATGTGATTATTTCCAAGACTTTAATTAATTTTTTAAAATCCAAACAAGTAAAATCCATGCATAAACCATATTAAATTCAAATACTTGAATATGTTCAAAATCACGCATATCAATCTAACCACATATTAAATTTAACATAAACAAATATAATTACTTTGGAGAATCACATATGAATTTAGAACTTCAAACATATCATATATATTCATATAAAATAAATGTGTATCTTTAACCAGGGTCAGAAAAGTTCATCTCCTTTAGAAGTTGCAGTCATAAATAAATTTGATAATCGAAAATCGATTTTAAAGATTATTGGATCTTTTGTTGGGGGTATGCTGTAAATCATGTACAAGAAGAAAGTGAAATTGATGATTATGAAAGTTGCACATATAAATTCTAAAACATGTGTATCACACTAAGCTTTAGTTTTGAATCCCCCACACCAATCTATATATATTGGATGCAAATGGGTTAATCGGCGAATCCCCTTCATGATACTTTGAAATCTTTGAAGTGAATTGCACATTCACATCTAGTCTATCAATCAATGGTAGTTTACAGAATAAAGTTCCTCCAGTTACTCTCGTGCACTAGAGAAAAGAAGAAATGACTCAAAAATATTTTTAACAGAAGTTTGACTCATGTAACATGAAATTTGTATTTTGTATTTTCTTCCACTAAAATATCGCTATTTACAGAGAAACTCATTCCAATTGGTGAAAGAAAACAACTATTGAAAAAGATTGTAATTATTGGTAACTTAACATATACATTAAATGGAATTAAAGTCAAACATTTCAACCACTTGATCAAGTGATACATTAAATTATTTAATTTTACTATATTAATATAACTATTAGAGAATTTCAAATATATTTTAGAAATTTATCTTACACTTAATATTCTATTATCCTTGGTAATCACACTTTCCTTGTATTTGTATCCTATAAATTGATCTTGGAGAAATTCAAACCGACCCATAATTGATTTTGAGGCCGATTTTTGTGGTCAATGCTCAAAAGAATATGTTTGTCCAAAAGATAAAGAAATAATCCAGTGGTTTATGCTATTAACCATTTATCAAAGTTTTTTCTACATGTTAAAGAACTAATTGACATGTTACTTCTGTTCATTCAATTCATTATTGGTATAGTAAAATTCATTTTGATAGTCTATTCGACATTTTAGCTACTATTCATTAAGATCATGAATTTTGATAGTCTATTCGACATTTTAGCTACTATTCATTAAGATCATGAATAGTTAAATAAGTTTTGTTCTTTTTAAGTTTCGTTTTGTAAAATTAAACTATAAGCTAACTGATAGCTGAAAAGTTAGTTGATAACTTATGACTTATAGTTGAAAAATTAATTAATTAAAATTAAAGTATTTGGTAAATTTTGCTTCTAACAATATAAAATGACATAAAAGAATATAATTATTTAATTTACAATAATAAAAAATGTGACATTTTTATTCCATCTCTCACATGCACTTCACTTCCACATTTCTCTCTTGTTTCTCTTCCCAATGTGATTGCCCATTTCACGTGATACCTCTCCCACTCACGTTACCTCCTCCGTTTATCTCTTACTACATTTCTCTCATTTATGACTATTTCTCTTATTTATGACTTTTGTGGTAGAAACCAAAAGAAAATACATCATAACTTTGAAATAAAAACTATAACCATGCAAGTCATTTACTTTTTTTTTGTTACATCATTTACTTTTCTTATTATTATAATATAAATATAAATTTGAATAGTTCTCTAAAAGTTCAACAAACTCCATATGTATAAATAGTAATCGTAAAAACAATGCAATTCATTTACGGTTTACAATTGGCATAAAATATAATAAATTAGAAGATAAAGAAATAATAATAAATATGACAATGCATACCTTAATCAATTTATTGTAAGATGAATAACATTAAAAAAAAATTGGAGTTATTTTGGCAAGAAATTAAAGAAACTGAGTACGCTATTCATCGAGAAGAAGATATACGTGACGCTGTGAACTGTGGATGAGAGTGTAGTGAGTGAGTGAGGTAGTTATTCTGTACTACATATAAATAAAAAATAATAAAAATAAAATAATAAAGTTATAAATGGAAGAAAATATAAAAAGCTATAAGTTCAAAAGCTACTTGAAATAACAATTCAGAATAAGCTATAAGCTTGTGAGAAAAATTTGTTAGTCAAACACATCTCTTTTAATCCAACAAACTTATAAGTTAGTTTAATAAGCTATAAGCTAGCTTATTGGCGTTACCAAGAATAATAATAATAATAATAATAATAATAATAATAATAATAATAATAAGGCTAAATATCACCTGTGGTCCCTTAACTTCATTTTAGTTAACTTTTTAGTCCTTTATCTATTTCATCAAAAAATTTAAACAAAACCTATAAAATTAATTATATTCTTTAATATAAAACAAATTTAATCAAATTTATAAATAAAATCTTCAAATAAACTCATATTTTTCATTATTTATTTGATGTTGTTAGAGATGAAAATATGAGTTTATTTAAAGATTTAAGTTATGAATTTGATGAAATTGTATTATATTGAAGATGATAATTAATTTTATGGATTTTGTTTGAAATTTTCGATGAATTTTTTTTGAATTTTTGCAAAAAATAAGGATAACATTGTTGACATTTTAAAACATAAAAAATCAAATTGTCACTTAAAATTAAAATAAAGGACTAAATCCGAGAAAAAAAAATAAAAGACTGAAACGTTAACTAAAACAAAGTTAAGGGACCACAGGTGGTATTTAGCCTAATAATAATAATAATAATAATAATAATAATAATAATAATAATAATTTGGGATTGGGTTTCTCAATTTTTTTTAATTCGCGTGCGTGCGTGCATCTGATAAAGGAAAATATTTTACATTTTTCTTTTATTTTTTTTTGTAATTAAATATTTAATAAAATAGGAAATTTGTTTCTAAAAATAGAAATTGTATTTTTCAAATTTGAAATGATATTAAAATGCAATTAATCTATATAGACTCTACCACATGATCTTTTTTTTTTTTTACATATCATTAGAAATGTGACATTTTATCAAGTTCTGAACTTAAATTCTGTTCGGGGAACAAATAAAATAAAGGGACTATTTTTATGATTCAACTAAAATAGGAGGACTAAAAGTACAATTAAACCTTTTTTTCTTTGATAATTTAATATTCGATTACTACACAATATTATTTATAAAAATTATGGTTATAATCACAATACAAATTATTGTAGTTAAAACCGTAAAAAGAAAATATCATAAGCCTATCAATTAATTAATGTTTGAGCCTATAATCCAATATTGTATGGCAGGCCAGTCAAAGCCAACCAACTGTTGGCATTAAAGCCACATTTTAACATTGAATCTAGTAGCTTCATTTTTAGAAATGATACCTTTTGCCGATTTAACTCTTGTTGTAGCATTGGCACTAAGTTCAATGATGTCAAACTCAACAAAGTAAGAGTTTTTAGTGTTTGTTTCATTAAATTTCGAGATCATATATCCATCACAGTGAATAAAAACATTAAAATAATTGTTAATGAAGTCCTCCATTGAAAAAGCGTTATATGACCTTGCCAAGTAAGTTTTCACCTTAAACCGATAAGGATATAACTCAATATGTCTAGCATGATGGGACAACTTTGGAGAACTATTCTAGTGTGCATGTCCTTGTGAGATGAGTCATCTTCTACCACAACATTTTTTTGTCCTTGAATGAATTTTCTTACTAAGATATTGGAGCTCTGGATCAAGGTAGTACCAAACTAACCAAATATAAAATCAATAAGTCCCATAAATCTCTCAGTTACGATAAAAATGAAGACCCCTATTTATAATGTGTTTTGATAACTAAAAAACGCACACTAGAAGAACATTGATCGATCACCTTTAACATGAAGTGCTACTACTTATTCATATTTTGGACCAACTTTATTCTCAAATGCGATTGACATGTCAATATCTTTACCAAAGGTGGCTACGAGCATATTTAAATATCCAAAAAGTAATTCACATAAGGTTAATTAGATAATTCCATATCATATTTATTTTTTGTTATCTTACCAAAATAAAAATTATCCAAATTTTGCATTAAATTTTTACAAGAAGTTTTGAATAAATTATCTATTAACTTATACATTTTTTGTTCATTTATTCATTTAAATAAAACCAATAGTCTGACTATAACTTGAATTCAAGTCAAATACTTAGAAAAATATTTAGCTCTTCATTGAAATATTAGTTTATTTGTGCTAAATTTGTGAGGTTATTGTTATATCATATGATTGAGTGAAACCAACAAACAAAACCATACATTTGTGTAATCTGACGTAATAGTGGCTGTAAATCCTTAACCACTTGTTGTTTTGAAGTTGGATGTTGAGAATACTTAACTTGTGAAGTTAAGTAGTTGTAATATGAAGGTACATACACGAGAAAAGGGTTAAATTGTGTTTGTCTAAATTGGATTTTTTTTATTATTTATTCAAGAATTGGTTTTGATTGGTGATTTTAACTAAAATAGAAACAGTAGCGATCAAACTTATGTAATTAGAGGCATCATACAAGTAAAGATTGCAAAAGTAAAATGACATAAGCAGATTTATCCTGGTTTACCACCAACTTGATAGCTACATCCAGCCCATTCACTTAGAAGGATTTAACCACTCATTCAAATAATTGAATTACACAGCACATGACCCTACAAGTCAGTCTTCTCAAAACAATTTGACCATAAGTATCATTAATGTCATCCAACTGAATCATTGTAATGTACTTACAGTGTAAAACTTTTTACACGAAATACATGATGATTAAACTCTATTTTAAATTGCAATTTCCGACTAGTGTCATATTAAATCAACAAGATTAAAGTAGAAAAACTCGAATTGAATGTTCAAAATATATATCAGATATTCTAATAAACCCGTGAAACGCACATGCAAAATATATAAAACATATAATATATCCAGAGTGATGGGTGATTTTAAGCACACAATAAAAAGTATGGCTAAAGTGGAAGACTCAATATGTATGTCATACTTACATTGAGAAACAACATATCTTTGTTCCCACTATTTCAAAACAATCTCTTTATTTGCTAGAAGCCAACATAATGAACCTGCAAAATTAAATGATGTTGTCACAACAACACTGTCAATTAGCAATCAATTAGGACGTTCTAGTGAGAAGGCCCAAACACATAGATTGAGTGATGCTGAAAGAAGGTATACTCATGTACACATCTTCATCAATTGCAATGAGGTCAAGCCATATGTTGAGTAAGAAGTCTGTAAACACGCACCCCACGTCATTACCAAATACATGTAATAACAATTCTCTCATTATTGTCAGTGTCTTTTTGCACTTTAATTCTATTATTGAAGAAGGTCATATATTTGAAACTCGTATACATGGAGAATTCTCATAATGTTTTTGTGGGTATGTAAGTGTTTTATTGAAGTTTGTTGCAAATAAATTAGAATTTCTCACCTAACTATTGTTAATATCTTGTTCGTATAGACCAATGACAAGAAAAATGGTGTGATCGATCCTAACTTGTTATCATTAGCTTGGGGCCTTGACTCAATGGTCAAAACTTGACATAAGTATTCCATTAATGGGTACAAATTTCACACAAAAGCATGGTCTCAAGGTAATAAAAACATAAATAGTGGAGTTTATTTGAAAAAGGTTACTGGAGGAGGGGGATATGATTTCTACAGAGTCATCCAACATATATTTGAGTTGAAGTATTACAAATTGCCTCACAAGGTAGCATTGTTTTATTGCCAATGGTTTGATCCTACATGGAATAGAGGAACCAAAGTTCATCTGCATTATGATATTATAGATACCAAGATGAATTAGAAATATGATCTCTATGATCTCTTCATAATTGCACGAAAAGCTAGACAAGTATATTATGTACCCTATCTTGAAATGCGAACTAAAAAGTGTTACTAGTCTACAATTATCAAAACAAAGCCGATGGGTCATCTAGAGGTGGACGACGTTGATGAGGACATGCCATATCAATATGAAGATATGGCACATGTTGAAAAATTAATTAAAATTGAAGAAATGGTTGGCTTGCATGACGAAACACATAGTAACAGAGAAGTCAATGTAACATATGTTCCAAATATTTCAATTGATAATGATAATGATATGGATGATGAAGATGAGGATGATTCTTTAATTGACGTTTGAATTTTTAGTAAGTATAAATAGCAGTTGATTGTTTGTATAAATCTTCATATTCTGCCCTTTTTTTATATATTAGTTTTAGATTCAGATTTTTTAATATTGTAGAGTTGATAATCTTGAATATATCTTAAATTGTGTTTACTATTTGTTTTAATTGTTTTTCTTCATCTTTTTATTTTTTTATTTATTTTATAGATACCTCCAACATAAAAGATATCTTGAATTATGTTTACTATTATGTGTGCTAATTGTTTTATTCATCTTATTTTTTATAAATTCCTCCAAAAAAAAAAGATTAGACTCAAGTTTCCTTTGAAGAAAAATTGCACGATTTTATCGCATAAGGTAACTCAGTAGCTCAACAAGTACAAGCAACAATTGATCAATTGCCGCTAGATGTCAATGTTGTTGGGGTTGATTGCAAGTCCCACATCCTTTAGTGTGGGAGATTAAGGAGAAGGCCAAGACTATATATTGGGTTTTGGTCCTTTGTTTTCAAATGCACCTATCAGCAATAACACTTTAAGCTTGTATCTGACTTAGTTTAAATATTTGCTTTGTAAGAGTGTGGTTGTACTAGGGCATTGGGTGTGAGTGAGAGAAGTCTATGTGTTGTAACAATTTTCACATAGTGTTAATTCTCTGGTTGCCGGTTTAGGCAGCGGCCGTGGTTTTTTCTCCAGTTTTGGAGTTTCCACGTTATATTCTTGTATTGTGATTGTGTCTTAATTCTTTTGAACTTATGCTATTTTTTCCCAACAACTGGTATCAGAGCCAGGTTCGGAGGTTCGGTGGGATAATTTTTCTTAGTATGCTCTGTGGTTGCAGCTTTGTCTGATCTTCCACATCAGAAAAGAATTATCCTTGGTATTGTTAGGGGAAAGATGATACTGTGAAAATGTTGTTTAGGGAGGTTTTGGCTAAAGAAAGACTTGGTATTTAAGCGTGTCTGTTGTGACCCACCTCTCTTTCCTGGGAACTTACCTGGTGCACAATTTACAGTCTGCGTGCAGCTGCTATGTCTTATTCAAGCGTTATGAAGTTTGACATAGAGAAGTTTGATGGAAGAATCAACTTTGGCTTGTGGAAAGTACAAGTCAAGGATGTGCTTATACAATCAGGATTACACAAGGAGTTGAAAGGAAACACTTCCAACATGGAGGCCGACAAGTGGGAGGAACTAGATTTGAGAGCTGCAAGTGCTATTCGTCTGTGTTTGGCAAAGAATGTTCTTGCGAATGTGCAGAATCTGTCATCAGCCAAGCAACTCTGGGAGAAGCTTGAAAGGTTATATCAGGCTAAGGGTATCTCAAATCAGTTGTTGTTGAAAGAGCAATTCCATAATCTGCGCATGGATGAGGGTACGAAAATCTCTGATCATCTTAGTACTTTGAATAATATTGTCTCTGAGTTGGAATCTATCAAAGTTGAGATTGATGATGAAGATAAAGCGTTAAGGCTCATTTTGTCCCTTCCACCTTCCTATGTTCATCTTAAACCTGTTCTGATGTATGGGAAGGAAAGTTTGAGTTTTGAAGAAGTTGCAACTAAAATTATTTCTAAAGAAAGGAGAATGAAAAATGATGAAAGCACTTCATCAAGCTCAATGTTGCTAACTAGAAGTGGGGCTAATGGGAAGAAGATACATGCAAACAATTTGGTGTGCTAGGAGTGTGGAAAGTCTGGGCATGTGAAGAGAAATTGTTCAGGTGGAGCAGTATCTGAAAAAGACTCTGAGACAAGTGCTGGCAAGGTCTCCCTTGTTTTGGGAGATGATGGTGATCTCATCTAGAAGATAAAGTTTGTCCTTATGGTATTTCCGCTATACCATGAAAAATGACAAGTTATTGCTAGCGGATTCAGAACAGCACACATGCATTGGTTGGCATTGATACAAGGTGTGTGGTGATGTGTCGATCGCTGAAGAACTTCCTGGAAGCCAACATGGGAGTTGCACCACAAATTTCAGCTAGGTTTCGACATGAGAAAATTCTTGAAATGGTTTAGTTCCAAGTGGAGAAAATTCTTGGGATGGTTTAGTTCCAAGTGAAATGTACTTTTTATGGTGGAGTATGATTGTCGGTAAGACAATGGAAGCGGAAGCTGTAACTCTTGCAATCAAGGTGGAGATTGTTGGGGTTGATTGCAAGTCTCACATCCTTTAGTGTGGGAGAATAAGAAGAAGGCCAAGGCTATATATTGGGTTTTGGTCATTTGTTTTCAAATGCACTAGTCAACAATAGCACTTTAAGCTTGTATCTGACTTGGTTTAAATATTTGCTTTGTAAGAGTATGGTTGTACTGGGGCGTTGGGTGTGAGTGAGAGAAGTCTATGTGTTGTAATAATTTTCACATAGTGTTAATTCTCTAGTTGCCGGTTTAGGCAGCGGCCGTGGTTTTTTCTCCAGTTTTGGAGTTTCCACGTTATATTCTTGTGTTGTGATTGTGTCTTAATTCTTTTGAACTTATGCTATTTTTTCCCAACAAATGTCACTACACCAACCTCACAACATATGCGGCGTCCCATCCAATAACATGTTAAGCCTCCCACTCAACAAATTGTAGTGCTTCCACCCCCACCTAATAAGGTGCACTAATCTGAATCAATTATAGTGATGATGCTCACATCGGGTTTTGTCGCATAAGACAACATTTCCCTGACTACTGATCATTCCTTGTCATAACCATTAACATATGTTGCCTCGTGACATACCCAATTTCCATTAACCCACCACCTTCAATAACTGTTGCTACTGGTAATAAGGCTCATGGGTCATGATGCTCCAATTTTAGTAATGGGATTGCGCATAATGGGAGAACAATGATATAGTTAGACGGTCGAGGGTACATAACTGATTCCAATTAACTTCTCATTACTACATGAGGTTTATAGTTCGTTTCAAGTTATTTTTTAAAATTAAATGTATAGATATGTACTTTATATCTATAAATTTTTAATAAATTGTAATGTACATTGATCTGTTGTCGCACATGGGCCAAATACAATTGATAATAGAGGTAATAACTCGAATCGTTTCACAAGGACTTCTGATATAATAATAATAATAATAACCGAATTGAAAATTGAAATTAAAAAGGGTTTTTTTTTTTTTTAGATTTTTGATTTTACAGATGAGCAAAATGATTAATCTACTTATTCGAGTTTCAGACCTATCACATATTCTATCAATTAGTTTAATTTCTAATTTGTTATTCTATTTTTATTTCACTATATAATTTGATCAAACAAGCATAATCAATCCTATGTGAATTTGGTTTCTTTGATTGAATTAAGCATCACAATCATCAAAATATTACAATTAACGATCATGCGTCGCAAAATTATAATTCAATTAAATTAGAAACCGAAACCAAATTCTGTCAAATAAATTTAATCAATCCTATTGAAATTCAATCTAAGCAATCAAAATATCAATATAATCAAATAAACAAGAATAGAATCATGAATCAAAATTGACAATGTAACCTGAATCTCAAGGTGTTGATGAAACTCTGAACTCGAGGATTAATCTTATAAAATTAGTATTTCATTTATAGAAAAGAAACAAAATTGCCAATATATAGTACTTGATATTGGGCTTTAAAGGTTTAGGGTTTAAAAACGATTGACACGCTAATTAAAATTATTACAAAAATCTAGATTACGAAATTTGCAATTTAGGCCCAGCAAAGTTCTGAATTGGTCTTTTCTTCCAACACAAAAGTTGTAGCTCAAATTTTTATCTTTCCAACGCTTGCTTATATGTGCCAATCCGATATCCAAAGCTCAAGTTATGACCTACGGAGCGAGAAAATGTCAAAATACAAATAATAAAATTAAAATAAAAATAATAAAATTATAATTCAAATTCGTCCCAAAGTTTAGAAACAAGCTAAAAATATTAATCTAAGCTATAAAGTGCTTTTAAAATACCAAACTAAAAAGCTAAAAACATATGCTCAAATGCTATGATCATGCATACACTAGTATATTTTATGTTGTTTATAATTTAAGATTATAACTAGTAAGATTATGTTATATATCTTGTTAATTAGTTAAAATATTGTGTGTATACTAGTTAATACATTATTACTTATTTGTAACGTAATGTAGGAGAAAGTTGTTTATTTGCATGAGCACAACTTTCAGATTAAAAATATCTTCAATACAAAAGCATCAATGAGTCTTTATGAGATATCGATGCAAGTGAGAAAGAAGCGCAAATGTCCAAATTGTATGACAA
The DNA here is from genome assembly GCA_037974875.1 of Cicer bijugum. Lineage (NCBI taxonomy): Eukaryota > Viridiplantae > Streptophyta > Magnoliopsida > Fabales > Fabaceae > Cicer > Cicer bijugum. Next base: position 10,851,824 of record JBBPBT010001178.1, read on the forward strand.
AATTGTTTGGAATAATCTTGAGAAGATATGGATGAATTCGTCGTATAAGGAGATATAAAATCAAGTTAAGAAAAATGGTGCTTCTTCGAAATGAGGAGTTGTCCCTACTAGTTGATCTATATCCATCGCTAAACATATTGTTCAGATGATATGCTTTCTATGTCAAAGTATTCACTGTATAACCATTTAATATTTGGCTCAAGGACATGCCTACTATTGTTATTTTTATTATTTTGTTGTATTGTTGTTTTGTTGCACTACTGTTTAAGAACATATAGAGCTATTTTACTAAAATATTTAGTTACTTTTTGTTGTTGTTGAAATGTGTCCCAGCACTCTAACGAGATAGCTGCACATATAACAACATTTGAGGAGCAAACAAAAGCGACAAAACACGAGGCACGAGAGGAGCTAAGGAAATTAGATCACCATCGACAAGAGAAAGTTCAACAAACAGAGTAGTGCACTATAGAGCTCCATATGCACCTAACAACATTGACAAAAAAATGTCGCTTCCATACAAGTTGAGTCCTCCCGTCATCGTCGTTCTTTAGATTATGATGAGCATGAGTCTAACGATGAGGAATAATACTGATTTATGTGTCAGTTTCATTTAGTAGTTATGACTACATATTTTGCTTAGAATTATAGGCATTATCTATATATTCTTACGATATTGTCGATATGTGTATTTTGAAATTTATGGTAGTGACAATGTACTTATTTTGAAACTTATGGTAGTCAGTGTATATATTTTGATAATACTATTTACATAATACTTCATTTTCTTTTAACAATAATGTTTTGTTATGCTTATAATTTATTTTAAAAATACAGTAAACAATAAAAACAAAATAGGCTAAAAATTATTTTTTTATTATCCACAAAAATTCCATGAGTAGCGGTTACATAATTTGAATGTTATTGTCTATGCTTCTTTCATGATTAATTTATACATAGACATTTCATGGATAAAACTATAAATAAAAAACACTAGAATTTTTCAAAAATTATCCGTGAATAATGTTAATTGTGACTTTTTCGTGGATAAATATCTACGTCTTTGTCAATAAAAAATCTCTAAATAACTTTACTCACGGTAACTTAGTGAATGATACTACTCACATACATTCATTAAGTATATCTCATTTATTCATTAAGTATATCCCATTAGTTTTTCACTTTAAAATTGTGAATGGAGTTCCCTTCCATTTTCCACTTTAAAATTAAAAAATAGTTACTTTTTTTAATAATGTTGATGGCCTTTTAGTTCTTTTAAGTGTATGGGATAACGAAGTGTCATGAAAGGGCCACATGTGCGGACAACAAAAGTGCCAATAAATCATGAGATGTGGCCCTTTTAATTAGAGAGAGAACAATTACATTCACTTATCTTTTACCGAACTATATTAAAATTACATAAAATAACCTTTGAGATTTTCAAAGATTAAAACAAACTCTTTTTTAACTTTAGCAATTGCATAAAAGTCAATATTTTGCCGTTTCAATTACTCCTACAACTCAAAAGGTACTGTCTTGTGCGAATCACATTAGAATGAATTAAATCACATAAAAATTTGATTATTTTTTTCACTTAGGGTTTCTATTTTGTAAATATTGGTAATAATGGTGGTTATTTTTATTTTACTAAGAGTATCTCTAACGGTGAATTTAATATGAATTCATTAGATGATAGTCCATTATGCTACATCATCTTGAAGCAATTAATTCTTTTTTTACTTCAACCGTGAACTCAACATACTATGTCACATCACTCTGAATCAATTCATTCTTTTTATACTGTTTAACTTTTAAAAAATCATATTATATCCCATGATTTTAATTTATACATTAATATTTTATTTATATTTAAATTTATTATAACTTAAAATATTAATTTAAATATTCCAATTAATATTAGTATACATTATTTTAATTTAAAATTAAAATAAAAAAAATAATTTAAAATTAAAAAAAATTAAATTAAAATAAAGTTGAACTTAAATTTTTATAACAAGTATCATTAATAAAAACTTAAATAAAATTATGTAACAAAAATTGTAAAGAAAAAGTATGAGTAACAAATTGTTCATAATCATAAGCTAACAATCATTAATTAAAAAAAAAGGCTAACGGTCATATATATTAACAAAAAAAAATAGCTAATAGTTATAAAATTATTATTATTAATAATAAAATAAAAAGAAGTTAACGGCTATAAATTAATAAAAAAAGATAAATTTATTATTATTAATAAATTAATAAAAAGTAACAGTTATAATTTTATTATTATTAAATTATGAAATTACTGTTCCTCTTGAGAGTACCGTGATGATAGCTTGACACAATCTAATAATTACACGCGGGTGGATGAACTTATTTTGGCTACCGTTGTAAATGCTCTAAAGAACAATTGTCGTTGATAGAAATTACATCATTTAAGAACACTACAATTCAAATCACTAAAAATGAAATGATGAATCTACAAAAAAAACTCACAACATATATGTTAGTAGCAAAAAACGGAATAATATTTACAAATGTAACAAAACCTACAAATATGACAAATATTGAAGTGTCTAAAAAATCTTAATCTCCGCTGACAATGCAAAAATTATTGACTGAATTTTTACTCTTGTTTGAAGCTAATCTATCAAAATAAGCCAAAGTACACCACAATAAGAGGGGAAATCAAAACATCACAATAAGACGAGAAATCAAAACGTTGCACCAAGACGAAGAACAAACACAACACGAGAGTAAGACGAAGAAATCATAAAAATAAAAAGAAAAAAATAAATGTGCATAGAAATTTCTTATTTAGATAAAAGAGAATAAAGAATATCAAGATAAGTGAATTTGGATAAAAAAAATTGATCTTAAATCATCCCTCTTTAGGGAAAAATGAAAAATTAACCAAATGGAAAGGAAAATAGCAGGTGGGCAAACAGCTGACCTAATAATGGCGGTTATTGACAAAGAAAAATGTTAACAAATCTTTTAATCATATAAGTTAAGCAATCAAATGTAAATATTTTTAGAATTTAATTGATATACATAATTAAATATTTCTAAAAATAGTTGCGGTTAACTCTTTATATTGACATAATAAATATATGAATTAAATCTATTTTTTGTCTATGATATATTTAAATTCTAGAAAATTTAAATGATGTGTTTTTTATCTATGACGTAAAAATATATGTATCACATTATTAAAATGTCAATACTTGCCGTAAAAAAGTGTCAAGACTATGCCAATAACATTATCCAAACAATGTCGGATCTTCTCCTAAACAAGGATGGCATCCCTATACATATATTATCGATAAATTATTAAAATATTTTCAGATCATTTTTTTTTTTTAGAAATTCACGTAGCATCTCTTTTCTCCACCTATGTATTTTTTTTTATCAGATTTATTGTTTTTCTTTTATAATTTATAATGATAAAATATAATAAAGTTAATACAACAAGTTTTATATATACATAAACTATATAATATTAAAAATAAATTAACTAATAGATAAATTCTATAATACTCTAGTTAGAAACTCAATTACTAGCAAACTTTTACATGTTAATCATTGATATATAATATAGTGTGATACTATTTTTTAATTATAAATTATTTTAATTAATATGTGTATTTTTTTAGGAGTCACATGCTATTTAAACATAAGAAATTGATACATTTTTCAAGAAGAAAGTTTTCGACAAATATGAAAATCGTAAAATTGATATATTTTATTTGTTTGAATTGTGTGAAATTCTAAAAACTTGTGTGAATTGTAAAAATTATGTGACTTGTGAAAAACGTAAAACTTGTGAGAATTGAAATTATAACTAAACTTGTCTACTATGTATGAATTGTGTGAAACTTTTAAAAAATTATATGACTTTTAAGAAATTCAATTATAATATTTTAGTAAATATTTGTCGCCCCGACTCCTTCTATATTTTGTATAAAATACGCCACTATATTTAAATATTATACGTGTTAGTCAACTTTTGTAATTTTTTTATATATATTTTTTGTATTTTTGATAATTTTAATGAATTATTTTATTATTAGGATTATTATTTTGTTTTTGGTACAATTTATATTATTATTATTACTATTATATTATTATTATTATTATTATCATGTGTTTTATTTATATTCTTTTAAATAAATTAAAACAAAAATTATGGTCAGTATCAAAATCACCCTTTTTAAAGGCAATCTTCTTATATTAAAAACAATAATTGTTGAAAAACAAAATTCAACACAAGGTGGCTATATATTCCAAAATTAAGTATCCTTCACGAAGTCGATTTTCAAAAATTTTAAATTGATGTTTTTATTTTAGATGTGTTTTACTTTTTTTATAAAAAAATCTTATTTTTATATAAAAGTAAAAATATGTCAAACTGACCCACATGCATCTACGATTTATTATATGTCAGATAAGTCATGTCTAAACTATATGATAAAAAATCTGTTTTTTAGTTCTATATCTCAGTTTATTTAACTAAATATGAATAATAATTTTATTATTATTAGAATTTTTATATCAATTTTAAATTTTTTATTAGATATTTAACTTTAATAATTTAGGTAGATTAATTTTATTTAATTTTTTAACATATTTAAATATATTACTAAAATAGCTAGAATTAAGGTAGAAGCCATATAAATTTAGATTATTTAAAATGCCATGTTTAATCTTATAATATAATTTAATTTTATTCATATATTAACTCGTTAATTTATTTAAAAATATATTAGATAACTTATTCAAACATGTTAAAATAAAAATAAATTTTAAAGCATATTTAAGATAACATACTAAAGTTTCATCAATGTGAGGTAGCTTTAAGTCTTTGCGAGGTGTGGCCGTCTCCAAATTTTAGGGGCACCAATTTTTCTTTTTTATTAAGTATAAATAAACTTAACAAACTCAATTTTTAGATTATGTATTTTCTAAAAAATTATACTGTCATATTAAAATAATTTTAAATAAAATATTATTCTTTTAGATTCTAAATTTTGTTTACCAAACTATTTATCTAACAATTTTTCTTTTTTATTAAGTATATATAAACTTAACAAACTCAATTTTTAGATTATGTATTTTCTAAAAAATTATACTGTCATATTAAAATAATTTTAAATAAAATATTACTCCTTTAGATTCTAAATTTTGTTTACCAAACTATTTATCTAACAATTTTATTATAAAAGTGATGTCATTTGACATGTTTTCTATATATATAACTTACACAAAAATCAAAGTACCAAAATTGTAACAGTTCGACCTTCACGCCCCCATTTCCTTTCTATTCATTTATACTATTAATTGAGTAGAAGATGATAATTATTTCCCATGTACTAAGTTTAATTTCCACAGAAGCAAAAACTTATGTTTAATTGGTAGTGGAAATGAACCGAGGGTGATATTTATTCCTTAGGTACCGAGTACCGAGTTCGATTTGAAGACAAAATATTTATTCCTTAGGTACTTTGTCATAAATTTCAGACTCAAACCTAAAAAATAAACTTATGATAGACCACGTATCAAAAATTAAGTATTGAGTTCTCGACAATCAATTTCTTCTGTATTTACTGCAATAAAAAATATTGATAGGCGTTCGATCTTAATTAAACATTCTAAAAATAAATTTTAATTTTATAATTTAAAATATCAAAATTAAATGTAGATGGAACTATTATAATTGTCAACTACGTAAAGGGGCTGTCGGCTGCCAGTGCAGCAAATCTAGATACCTCCAACATCTAAAATGTTACTGGGTGACGCAAATTATATTAGAACGAATTAAATTAGGCATGAAAATGGGGCATGGAGGGGACAAATTTTGCAGCCTGCACTTTCACATCCAATTAATTGAAAAAAGCATATATCCATCTCCGTTTTATAGCGGGTATAAAATTTAGGTTTCCATCTCCATCTGCAATGGGGTTTAGATTTCTCCGCCCACATCCTCATCTATTCATATATATATATATATATATATATAAATTATTTAAAAATCATATCTATTATAATTAATATAATAAAAAAATTATTATTAGACAATAATCAAATAAAGTAAAAACATTTTCTATAGAGATAAGATTGTAATTTTTAATATTTCAAAAAATATTAAATATATTCAATATGTATATATATATAAAATTTAAAAATTACATTAATATTATTTATAGGACGAGTTATGAATATGAATATCACCACATGAATATTATTTACCGTCAAATCTGTTCCGACCTCCGAATTTTAATTTTGGAGAAAACTTTGCACCCTCACTCGCATTCAATTAAAACAGATTTTTTCCGTCTAAATCAAGCGATTTAAGTAAGTATCCATGAATGTGAATTATGTTATCATATCTAAGTTAAATATAATAAAATAATTAGTTTTGGCGACTCATGATTTTTATTTTGTGAACATTGGTTAGTAAAAAGAATTATGAACATAGGTGACTAATGATTATTGACAACGAAAACCTTAACAAAAATTGTATATAAATGATAGATGACCCAATCAAATAGGATATAGTAATATTGTATTTTATATTAAACTTAATTTATTTTTACAAAAGTAATTTGTAAAGTGAAAATTCTCTCTTTATATATTACTATAAACCTCTATATCTTATTTATGTAAAAATTGAGTTTTTTCCGATATATTTTTAATTTTACTTATTTGAGTCCAATAGGGAAAAAAGGGTGACGTCATCATTAATTTAATTATTCAATTATATCACTATATTGGTCGGTGGAAAACTATTTATAAATGATAATGCATATTCATTAAATCTTTGATGACAAAGGTATCGTTTCTTTAGACTTGTTTTATTTTCTAAGTGTTAGTTATAACTCAAATTACAGAGTCGCTTGATTGTTTTTATTCTTTTTTTGGTATGGCTTGTTTTTATTAATGTAGATGCCATAAAAGTTTATCATTATAATTTTAAGATATCAAAATTGGCTATTACTACAACTTTTATTAATAATTTCTTTACCTTTTTCAATATATTTTTAAAAACATATTCAGAGCATCTCCAACAGGAGCTAAATGAGTTCGTCCGCCATGTAGTTACTTAAAATTCAGTTTTTTGGCGAGTTCACTTTTAGAGATGTGTCATCATCACGGTTCTAATAATAATAAATATGAGTTATTAGTGGTGAGCCCTATTTAATGAACCCGTGAGTTTACCGTTGGAGTAAAAAATGAATAAGTTATTTTAAGATCATGTGCTACGGTGGATCCATGATCTGACCACAAGATGTGCGCTCAGAAATAGGAAAACGTGTTTTACTCTGACTCTTGACCGGGAAAAACGGAAGCACAATCTGATTAGGGTTTTGACTGGATCAGATAAATGATGTTGACTCGGTAGAGGGCAGTTACGCAATTAACTAATCAAATTGTGACATAACGCAAACATTTAATTAATTAAAATAAATAATAAATTTCCATATGCTAAAATTTAATACACCACATAGCCAAGTCGAGCTGAATTGAATCGGACTGGCCGACCGGCCAGACAGACGGTGGCTGCGCGCACGTTTGGTGGTTCATTTGCTTGCGTTCTCCCTCATTCACAAAATTGGGGTGCCCCTTGGGGCCCAACCCAAGTTCATTACCTCCACCTTATAAATGCTACTAGTGAGTGTTTTTCCTCCTATGTGAGACTTTTCATTTTTTCCAATTCACAACACTAGTTTTTCATTAATTGCCATCATTAATTCCATTAAATTTTCCATCATTTCCAACAATCCCCCACTTGAATTTTAAAAAATAGGTTCTTGAATAGCGTCAAACGCTTCTATAAGATTATGGATAAACAAAGGTGTCTCTTGACTTGAACCTTTGCGTAGCAAGTAAGGTTCAGATTCAACAAGAGTAACTCGTAGTCTTGAACTCTATCTCTGACATCAAACTCACACATAACCTTTTCATTTGGTGTATTCTCAAAAGCTCGTGCATTTAGGGTCATGCACGTGTATCCCAGTGTAGTGAACGCTCTAGGTAGTACTTCTGTAGCTAGGTACTCCACTCATCATAGAGTATAGATCTCATAGCATTTTAGGACTTTCTCTCTGGCTAATCCTTTCGTACACGATCCACTATAACACCTCCTTTAGAAAGTAATTCTCTAATTGTGTTGTGCTTATTTTCTTTTACCGTTGTAATAACACTAGCAAATAATCTCAACCATTTCCTACAAAGGGATCTCTGCTAGCAAGAATCTCAACCAACTTGCTTCTTCACTAGCAGTAACTAGTGTTATCATCTCAACACAGCACCACCCACTATGTTGACTCGGTAGAGGGCAAACCAAGTTGGGTCGGGCCAATCAGACGACGACGACACACACGTGGTGGTCCATTTTCTTGCGTTCTCCCTCCTTCACAAAATTGGGGTGTCCCTTGGGGCCCAACCCAAGTCCATTACCTCCACCTTATAAATGCTACTAGTGAGTGTTTTGCCTCTTATGTGGGACTTCTCATTTTTTCCAATTCACAACACTAGTTCTTCATGATCGAAACTCACAAAACAAATTTTTTTATCTTATTTTCCATTCCCTCTTTCTTAAAATTCGATTTTGTTTTTTTTAATAAAAAAACCCAGAAGTTTGTTTGTGTAAGTTTGTAGTATGTTAAAAAAAAAACCTTCAAACTCAAGGTTCAATTTGTAGCTGCATAATCGTAAATGTTCAATTTATGAATTGTTTTTGTGTTGTCATGGCTTGAACAAGATTTTCACTTATAAGGGTATATAAATTTGATAAAAAAACAAAAATGTAAAGTCAAGGATTGATAATTTAAGTAGTCGAGGGTGTTTGTTAACATATCTAATTACATATTAATTTATGAAGGCTAAGACTAATGTTATAACTTAGGATTGGAGGTGCTATTACTTCTTTTAGGTTTATATATAGAGAAGGATAGTGGCATGAGAGAATGGATGTATGCATAAAAATAGTGGCATGAGAGAATGGATGTATGCATAAAAAAAATAACAGTTAGAGTGACACGAGATAATAGAGAGTGAGATAGAGGAAACTGGAGTAGAGAGGGAGGAAGCTAATGATAGTAAAGAGATATATTAAAAAATATTTTTTTAAATAAATATATTTTCATGAAAATTATTTTTTATGTTTTTATGGTAATTTTATAGTTTAAAAAAATCATTAACAATTATATACAAACAGATTAAAAATTATTTGAAAAATAATTATTTTATAATAATAAATTAATTAAAGTTAAAAAATCATTTTTCTTAAAAAATCTTCAAACTCAAACAAACACATCCTATGGTAAAAAAGAAGGTTGAAGTTTGTGTCATTGATCCTTACTTTTGTTTAATTTAATTATAAGTGGTTCCTCCCACTTTATATCCCACTTGCTTTTGTATAATATAAATAACATATATAAGTAGGCTCATTGCCCATAAATTAAAGGGTCCATTTCATCACAAAACTTTGATGACCATTCTCCACATTCACACGGTATTCTTTGTTTATAGAAAATGGTTGAACACTTCAATTATGACCGTGCTCTAAGTTTTCCATTTACCACTAAGTATAGTCAAGTCTATCTCCAAGATAAATAATTATTGTTTATGGTACCTTAAATTTTAAATATCTTCCATTAATTATATTTTTGGTGACATCTACCATATATATATATATATATATATATATATATATATATATATATATATATATATATATATATACCCTAAACATTAAATTTACGGAATAAAAAACAATTTGCTATCATCAAATTTAAAAAATGGTATTTTACCAAAAATGAGAAAAATGTATAAAGAGATAATGTTAGAGCTCCCGATATTTTGGAGTCTCTTTTCCACTTAAATTTGGTCGTCATTTTTGTGGTTTCCTAGGTATTTCCACCTTCATTGTAGTATTTTTTTTTTTGTCTTTTGCTGTCCTATTTGTAGTCACTTGAGTTTTTGTTGTTGTTGAACATTGTTTCACCACTTTTCGTCATGATTAGAGCATCATTGTCCGACCCTCCACATATTCAACCCTAATTTGGGTTAAACACATAATTTTGCTATCGAAAGCCGTCGCACACACCACCATGAGTGGGGAGTATCTAGTGACATGATGGGGGCATATAAACAATGCATCGTCATAAATGGTGTTGTTCGTCTTTCATTTGGTGATATCTTTCTATTGAAGGTGTCCGTTTCCAACCAAAGCATTTTAGCTTGTTGGTCATTTAAAACTCACATGTGTTTTATCATTTTTTTTTTCCAAACCTTTTATCATTGTTTTGTCGATTTGTTTTTGGTCCAGTTGTAGGGATCGACCTCTTGTCTCTATATTGTTTGTCTATTGGTTTTATGGACATGACGGGTGGAAAAACCAAAGGAGAATTGATCCAGCTCAATGAAGATTAAATATTGAAGTTGAAATTATTCCTTAGTAAGTTAGATAAATCAACATGTACTAGTTCTCTAGCATATTCAGGTAAACTTCAATTTCTTTTAGACTTAATGTTTCAAATAGAACCTATAACCAATATTGAGTACATGATTGTCGAGCCACTCACCATATGACATCCTTACCCATATTATTCTCCACTTATTCACCTTGCCTTAGCGACAAGAAAATATCCACAACACATGACACCCTTATAACTACAACTAGTTAAGCATATTCCATTTAAGCTCGTCCATAAGTCTAAGAAATATCCTTTATATTCCTTAATTGTCCCCTAGCCTAATATCCTTACATAAATTAACCCAAGACCTATCACGTAATGTTGCTTTTTTATTACAATTCTTATGTTCTTCAAGACAAGAACTTAAGGAAGATGATTGGAAATGCTAAAGATTGGAATAAACTTTATTAACTCCTTTTTTTTTTTCTTTTGTATCAATAAAGTTTAAGAGGGACAATCCTTTTGTATCATTGTCTCCTTGGTCATCCTTCATTCAAACTTATATATCAATTGTGTCCTTTATGTATTTGCATAGTTCTTCTCCATGATAAAAATCCAATTCAAAGTGAGTATTAAGATAATTAGGTCAGATGTGTTAAAACACCACAATTGTCATTCGTGAGTTTCCATGTGTTAAAACACCACAATATAATGGGTATGTAGAGAGAAAAATGAACACCAATTAGATCAAAATCGAGTGATGTTATTCAAAAATAAGGTTCCCAATTGTTTTTGGAGGGAGACAGTTTTAACTGCATCATATCTCATAAATCATTTATCTTCTAGTGACTTTGCCTCCAAAACTCCTATGGAGGCTCTACCATCGCTTTATCCTGATGTGTATACTTAATGTAACCTTACCCTTATAATATTTGAGCGTGCATTGTTCTTCATATCCATAGTGATGGTACATGGAAACTTGGTCCTAGTGCTTTAAAATATATATTTATCACATACTCTTCCACTAAAAATGATTACATATGCTATCGTCTACCATCCCATAAATTCTTTGTCTCTCGAGATGTCACCTTCCATGAACAAGAAAGTTATTGCAATCAAACTCATTTTTAATAGGAGAATATAAGTAAGGAAGACGAGTTTGTTCTACTTTCTAACTTCACTCTCGAACTATAATTTGAAATTAAAAATAGATGGGACAATGTTAAGACTGTTGAGGCTAAAATTGGTTTTGAAAGAGATAGAAATGATGGGACTGATGTAAGATATGAGAAGAATCTAATATATAGAAGAAGAATAAAGGCCATTCCTAAATCTATTCATGTCCAATAGTCCAATCCAACTTTACATGAGATAAATCCTCTTAACCCTTCAAATTATAGTGATTCACTTTACGAACCTTCCCTAGCACAATAACTAGAATCCAACACACCACCACTTTATGATAATCTCCATTTTCCAATTGCTCTTAGGAAATAACCTATGATGTATACCAATAAACCAATCTACCTTTTATCCAATTAGATATCCCGTAAACAATTTTCACCTTCCCATAAAGTATTCATTACAAACTTGAACACTAACATTATACCTATCTCTCTATCTGAAGCATTGTCTATCAGGAAATGGAAACAAGCCATGGACATGGAAATGGAAGTACCAGACAAGAAAAATACTTAGGATTTAGTTCCTTTACCAAATGGAAAGAAACTTGTAGGATGCAAATGGGTAAATATTGTAAAGTACAAGGACGATGGATCAATTTAGAGATGCAAGGAAATGTTAGTAGCTAAAGGTTACACTCCAACATAACAAGATAGATTACTCAAAAACATTTTCATCAATTGTAAAATAAATACAATCAGGGTAACTTTATCTCTAACAACTTATTACATTTGGAATTTACATCAATTTGATGTAAAACGTCTTGTAGATCTCCTAACTAAAAGGTTGAACGAAAACAACTTTAAAAGAATGATTTCCAAGCTAAGAATAGAGAACACTTATACACCATCTTGAGAGGCAACTTCAGAGTTGTGATTACTATTATTTAGTATATTTAATTCAATAAAATATTTAACCAAACTTTTTAGATGGTACATGGAGTAAGCTTTTAATTGTTGGAATATATTTAATAGGTTTAAACAAGTAATTGGGCTTGGGTGGCTAATGAACCTTCATTTAAGGATGAATCGTTTAAGAACTCGAGTTTGAATCTTAATTGAAATAATTTTTTATTAGACTATTCTTAGCTTCTGATCAAATTTTACATATTCTTTATCTATTTTTTTTTTTATGAAGTGATAAAATTATACTACTATAATATAATATAATATAATATAATATAATATTACACTGATCAATTACATTTTACTTGATACACATTTTAAAAAATTGTCAGTTGAATTAAAAGATTATATCATATAGAATA
>JBBPBT010001178.1:10887304-10907898 GCA_037974875.1 Cicer bijugum
TTAGTATTTTAATAAAATAAATAGAAAAATCAATTATAATAATAATAATATGAAAATTATTTGTTCAAATCACAAATACTACAAAGTGTCACGTTATTAATGTAAGTGTCACATAATAAAAAAAAAATTAAGATATTAAATATACATTTTAGTATGTTTTATTTATAATGAAGAAAAAACAATTGTAGAAAAAAAATACTATAGAAACTGGGCTAGTAGGTTCTAAAACCCCAATATCAAATTTTTGTAAAGTTTTTCTTGAAACAAAATTATCCAAAATTTAGACAAAATTAAGTATCAATAAGTGGATATCACAACTGACTCAAAAAGAGAATACAAAATTATTCTTAAAAATTATTACAGTATTAAATTATTTGATAGAAATAACTAGAGGTGTAATGGATCAGATTGGTTTGATTTTTCAGCAAAAATAAATGAACTCGAATAATGAAATTTGCACTAGTTGATTCTACAACTGGATCTAAACAAAAGAACGTTTCGAAGATGGTACATGTGAACCAACCCTATAGAGAAATAGACACAAGGAAAGAGGTACATGTGGACCAACCCACACAAACGAAACGGTCCCTCCATCAAAGCAATGATATACAGGTTGTAGGGTTCAAGATGATTTGATTTGCAAAACAAACTATAAAGATTCTAATTCTTTTGGCAGAATCAAAAATATAATTTGAAATAGCCCAATAGAATATGAAATTTACACCTACCACTTTAATTTAATCCTCTAACAGAATTTAGAATAAGTTCCTCTAACTGAAGTTGGAATAAGTTATAACTACATACACATAATTTTATTCTCCAGAAGTAACAAAATATTAACAAATACAAATTAAAATACAAAATAGGCTGTCACAATGTCAAATTAAAACAAAATTTAGTTTTTTAGAACCTACTGATAATCATGTTTGTCAGCGAGATAAAACTTAAAATAATGATCTTGAACCAAAAAGATGAATTTGGAATTCAGTTACGAACAGGAAAAATAATATTACCCTACATCATCCTTAAAACGGTTACCCTATAATTTGGTATACAAGTTATTTATTTATTTATTTTACCCCATAAAAAAAATAATAAAAAAGAAAATAATTATTTACATTAATAAAGAAGGAAAAATATAATTTTATTAATTTTGTTTGACAAGTTGTAGATCTTGCTCATACGTATTTCTATGTTCAATAGAAAAATAAAACACATGTAGTTTTTGAGAAGAAAATATTTATGTGTTCCATATTATTATTAATTAAATTTAAAATATTTATTATTTTAATTATTATTATATATGTATCTAGAAAGAAAAGAAAAGTAATAATAATAATAACGAAAAAGAGGTTGTATCATTTTATTTTGTATTTGGTTTTAAAGTTAAGAAAATTTGATTCTTGTTAGAAAACAATGATAATGTGGTGGTATATGAACTAAACAAATGGACGAGACGACGAAGCAAAATACACATTTTGTTAAAGAATTTGCTCATGCGTTGTCGGATATGTTGCGGCACAAAGGACACCGACGACTGGGGATAAGTGGTGCAGTGCAGCGAGCGACAATGAATTTCATCCGGCGGCGGTGACGATCAATTCTAATCCTAAATTTTTTTTATTGATCTAGTTTTATTGTTATGATTTTTGAGTTATTTGATAAAGTCATGATATGAGTTTTGTGTTATATTACAATAGGTGAAGTTTGTTTTACTTGGTGATTGGTTTATAAGAATCAATTATTTATGTTTTTTTTAGTATGTCTGTTGCAAACAATTTTAGGAACAGGGATAGTAACTTAAGAAAAATAAATATTTAGCATGTGAGTTTATTTTGCAGAAAAAACTAAACAACATTTTTTTAAAGGATGCAATACAAAGAAGCTAATAAGAAGAAATTTATAGGAGGATAAGAAAATCGAGACATTACTACTGAATTGATTTTGCTGGACTGATTTTATCAAGTTCAGATTGTCTACTTCTCTTTGCCTTATATTTTCTCACAAATTTTACTCAATAGTGCTATCTTTTCTACCCCCTTTCCTCGCCTCTCTGTCATTTTCCTAGCTTCAAGATATGGGTTTTTTTTTTTTTTACTTCGGGTGCAATTCGTTTTCTCGGGTTCAAGATGTGAGTTGTTTTCTCTGCTTCGGGTGCGAGTCGTTTTCCCAACTTCAATATATAGGTCGTTTTATTGGTTTTGGGTGCGATTCATTTTCCCAACTTCAAGATGTAGGTCATTTTCTCGACTTCGATAGGATTCGTTTTACTGACTTCAAGACGCGGGTCATTATCTTGGCTTTGGATGCGAGTCGTTTTCCTAACTTTAAGATTGCTAGAAGAAAACACTTGTTTAGGTTATAAATATTCTCTAAGTATTCTTTTCTTAGAGTGAGATTTATTTTTATTTTCAACTTTTTTAGAAGAGATTACTAAAGTCTCAATCTTTTGTGTCCAACTCGATAGTGGTTTAGTTCTTTCTTCAATTTGAGGTTGCCAAGTTGTTATGAGATGATTTGGCTTGTAGGGTCAAGGTGGTTAGTTCCTCAAAAGTTTGGGGTTGTCAAGCTATTTGGGAAGACTGACTTGGAGGTTCAACTATTAGTGTAATGCAAGGTATTTGAATTAGTGGATTAAAGCGTTTTAAATGAGGGGATTGGATGTAGCCAAGTTAGTGATGAACCAGGATAAATCTATGTGTACAATTATTTATACTTTCATTGTTTGCTGTCTCTGAATCCGATTGCTTCATATATAAGTATTTCATAAAAATCAATTAACGTTCATCAAATTAGCAAAAAGTTATCAACTTTATCAAACACAACTCAACCCCTCATTCTCGTGTTTGCACCTTTAATTTTATCAAGTTCATATTGTCTGCTCCTTGCTATATTTGCCTTTTTTTTTTTACCTTTAGTTTTATAAATTGGTCACCATTATACTAATTTTTATTACGATTAATCCATTTCTTTTCATCCAATTGATCATATTATACTGATTTTTATTACCATTAATTCATTTTTTTTAGTTTTTTTATATTCAATTATATACGTTTTTATGTTTTAGAGAGAATTGAAATATCTGAACAGGAATCAAAGACAATCATAAGCAACTAGGAACCATAAAACATTCATGATTGTCTAAAGTTTATAGACCTAATTATTTATTTTTATTATTATTTATTTTTTATTTTATTTTATTTTTTTAATATATTTATTTTAAGGGCATAAAAAGTAAAAAAAAAAATTGCAAACAAAATTAAGTGTTGGCACTTACATGAAAATTTTAAATACAATGTAAAATAAATGGCAACAATCCAAAATAGCCTATAGTAGTACACTTGAATACCACAAACCTAAAATAAAATTGGATTATATTGAGTGATTGAACTTGAATTTACATTTACTTTACTAAATATTATGAACTTATTTCGTAAAATTTATATATATATATATATATATATATATGAGATAAATTTTATAATAAAATTAAGTGAGAGAGTTAAATTTTGATCACACAATCATATATAATTAATATCATAAAATAAAAATTGTAACTTTTTTAAATATGATATATATATATATATATATATAAAACATGAACAACGTTAGTTTAGTTTTTGTTGATTTTTAAAACTAGATTGTCGAAACCAATAATGACCTTCAATTTACATTGATTTCATTCGGTTTTTTAATTCAAATAAAAAAATAACAAATAAGTTTTAATTTAATTTGGATGACTGAATTAATTGAATTTAATCGATCCACTTACATCCCATAAAATAATATACTAAAATTTCAAAGAAAAGATGAACATATCCAATTCTTGTTCTCTTTGGCGTATGTGCTATGTTACTCGGGTACGGCACATTGAATTTTCACGCACGAATACCCCTAGCCCTACAATATCACATGGGCCAAGCCCAATCATGTACATTGTTTAACTTAATTTGGAATCCACCTAACATTGTTTAGCTTAAATTTTACTCCATTTAAATTAGAATAAATGTTAGTTTAACACACAAAAATTCAAAAAAAAAAATTCATTTTCAATTTTCACTGTAAATTCCATTTCTTTAGTTGTACTTTTCAATTTGTTTTTATCTTAAAAGAGATAGTAAATACTAATATAATTTTCTTTGTTGATCATTTAATATTTCAATAGTTTTAATTTTATGTTTTAAGTTGAGGACTAGATAGATGAATTGTGTATTCTTTATAAAACATATGCAGCTCTACATCTTTCATATGTATATGTATAGATATAATAACATATGTGTGGGCAACTGTTAATGTTGAGTTTTATATTCGTTGTTTTACTTAATGAAATTTATCACCATATTGTATTTGCAATGACTATTACCGCAATCAATATAGTCTTTGATTTTTTTGTTTTTGCTAATGCTCCTCTTGTATGTTTGTTTTGTTTGCATTAGACTCTCTTTCTCTTTATCTTAATTTTATCCATTTCAATTTTCTATGTGAGATTTTTAATTCCAATGTTGAACTTTTTACAATTTTTGTATTTTATTTTATAAAGTGAAGTGAAATTTAATAAATAAAAGCAACGAAGATTGTTTCCGTTGATAAAAAATTTGTCCACTTTGTACCAGATTATAGGTTCAACAATGGCTTATCCAACACGGGTAGATGTCTAAAACAAATTTTAATATGAAATTTAAAATAGATTTTTTAAATTTTAACTTGACATCACTAAATTAATATAATTGATCTCATGTAATATTTCTTTTTTAATTAATTTAATATTATTGAGATAATATTAAATTTAAAAAAGTTTTATATATTTTAATTTTAAAAATATTAAAATATAATTTTTTTATTAAATAATTTTTTTATGATATTTAATTAAATTTTTATTTTTTTATATAAAACTGAAACAGTTATTTTAGTAGTCTTACTCTCGTGTCGAAGTTAAATTCAACTTCTGCAGTTGATTGAAAACCTCTTTAAAACTCATCTAAACTTTTATTTATTAATAAATAAGAATATACTAATAATAAAAGATTCCTAGTTATCCTTTTGGCGAGTTCACGTGGCATGAGAGTGTACCACCTTTATCATGGAGGTTGCTTAACAATATGTTGCCTATAAAGTCCAATCTAGTTCAATGTGGCGCGTTGTGTACAAAGACTTAGAATGACGTTAGTGAGTGTAGTGTTGTGGAATCGTCATCATATTTATTTGTAGATTATCTCTTTTTAAAAAAGTGTGGCCAATGATTTTGAATTGATTCGGAATTTATGCAGCATTCCCTAATTAGGTTATCTCTCATGTTCATTTTTTCTCTAGCTTATTCAGTAAAAAAAAACTATGAGATTATTTGATTGTGGTGTGACTTGCTAGTTTTAGAGTATTTGGTGCACTAAAAACCTTTGTGTTTAAACAACAAGAATTTCGATTATACATTATTGTAGATTGTACTAATTTGTTGTTTTGGTTGTAGCTCCAATACAATATCAAAGTTTTTCAATGGATTTGCACCAATAGTCTTTCAATTATATATATTATCTAATTAGTATTATATATATTAGTTTCAATTCACAATTTTCTACTTTAATTTATTGTAATTACAAATATACAAGTAATTAATAATTAAGAGTAATTTAGTAAAATTAATATTATTTTGTTTCATGGTAATGTTTTCTTTTTCTTTAAGCAAAAAAGAAAATTTAATGCTACGATGTTATTTTTCAAGTATCGATATTTTTGTTTAGGTTTTTAATATGTTACTTTTTGAGATATGTGAATACTTTACTTATCATTCAATAAAAATTTATCATATAAAAATATTTAAAATTTAATAAAATATTAAATTTTAACTACTACTTAAAAATTTATTTATATAATAAATTTTTATTGGATGATAGATAAATTATTCATAAAATTCCAAAATTAACCTAAGTCTTAGTTTGTTTATTGTGTTTGATTGAGAAATTTTGTCAGGTTGCTGCACCTTAAAAATAGAAGTGTAATTATGGTCATTCATAAAAAAATAACACAACTTCTAATGCCTTAAAAAAGCAAATCATTGATATTCTTTTATCAAGTTTTGAACACCACCCACCACAGTTATTTTTGTCATTTTTTAATTGTAATTGTTTTATTATATTTTGTAGTTTATGTTTATCAAACACTCACGCTTCTTACAAATGATTAGATGATTACTAAAAGATAAGAAAAATAATATATATATTTTTTTAATTCTAATTGGTTAACAATAAAAACCTAATTGATAAATTGAGTAAAAACAAGCTAGTCTGGCTAACACTTTTGTTACGCGGCAATGTTGGGTTACTTTGTTCTAAGGATTTCTGGTTTTGTCTCATTTTGATGGTTTGATCCTTTATTTTTAAGGAGGGAAAATAAAGTGACTTTTTTTTTCTTCTTAATTTATCTTTCTATTTCATCATCTTTTCCTCTATATTTTAAATTTAATTACCACTCTCTATTTTTTATACACACAAATGTATTAGTCACATTAAAATTTTATCCGTTAAGGTAGAGATCTATTCCATTTTGATAATCCAATCTATAACTTTGTTTCATTTTGCTTCCATTTGCAACAAACCTTCAAATCTTTTTTGAGTGTTGTGTTACATAACCATCACGACTAGTTGGTTGATGTCATTATAAGTGTCAATTTCAAAAACTCACTACTTACCGAGCCTAACTTATATATTAGAGATATTAAAAAATTTATAACTAAAAACTTCGCATTAAAAAATTTAAAAATTATGTGGATTAATAAGAATTTATAGATCAACTTTTTTAAATTTATTTTTCGATTTTAAAAACAAAATAGAAAAAAAAATTCAATTATTGTTCTACAAAAAATGATTTAAATTTTATTTTTTTTTAATTTTTTTCTCAAAATATTTTTGAGAAAAAAATATCAAAAACTTTTCAAACAAAAAATATTTCAAGAAAAAATAATTTAAAACATTTGAGAGGAGATACATTAACAAGGAGCATCAAAGTATCCTTACTACTAACACATAATAACAAAATTATTTAATATCTCCTCTCAAACTCACGATGCATTAACAAAGAACATCTAGAGTTTGTAAACCAAAAAACAAAAGCGTTTAATGGAATACATCTTTATGAACAAATCACCAATTTGCAAAGAGAATAAGACAAACAGTAGAGTAATGGTTCAATGTTGATGACGACAAAGAATGAAACGATAATCAATCTCAATGTGTTTGGTACGTTCATAAAAGACAAAGTTTTGAACAATTTGAGTAGCACTCTTGTAATCCCTATGCATCAAAGTTAGCTTAGAAAGAGAGATACCCTATTAGACAAAAGCCAACACAGTCAAATTATTTCAGCAATAGTGGATGTCATAATACGATATTCAACTTTTGTAGAAGAGCAATGTAAGACCCTTAATTTTTAAATCCTAAATTATACGGTTTTAGGGTATTTTGTGTAGAGTTTCCTATGCATCAAAGTTAGCTTAGAAAGAGAGATACCCTATTAGACAAAAGCCAACACAATCAAATTATTTCAGCAATAGTGGATGTCATAATACGATATTCAACTTTTGTAGAAGAGCAATGTAAGACCCTTAATTTTTAAATCCTAAATTATACGGTTTTAGGGTATTTTATGTTGAGTTTCTTAGGCTGTTAGCCCAATTTTTGGTATTGAGTGAGTTAAATGCCAAAAATATATTTTTGGAAATTGGATTAAAATTATTTGTTGGAGAATAATTTAATTACGTTACAAAGAATTTAATACAAGACAATTTTGTTAAAAATATCTCAGGTTGCTGAAAATTTTATCTGTCAATTGAGTTGCAACGAGAATAAATATTTTTATCAAAATAGTTTGAGATGTGAGTGAAGTGTGGAAGAGTTGTTAGTTATTTGTTTGGGTTTGGTTTAAGTATAATATAAACATATGTATATATATATATATATATATATATTATTATAAGTATATATAAATATAAGTTATATATATATATATATATATATAAGTATATGTGTGTTAGAAAGGAAAAAGAATAAAAAAGAAAAGGAAATAGAGGAATAGAATCGTCTCCCTCCCTCGCGTGTGCAAGCCTCCTTCTTCTTTCTTCCGTCTTCCATTTTCGTTGGTTTTGCTTCCTTTTTCTTTCTTTGACTTCAAGAATAGAAACCCAAGGCTGGGCGGGTGATAGGAAAAGGATTTCTCAACTTCACTTTTCCTCGTTGATTCGAAAACAAAAAAAAAACGGTGTTAGGGATTTCAAAACCGTCAAACACAAACCTTCCCGTTTCACCTAGATCTAAGCTTCGTTTCGCGAAGAGATAGAAGGGAAAGTTGCTCACTACCATGCTACGGTGCTAGGGGACCAACTTTGGAAGTGGCGTTGCGAGCGGAGATTTTACCGGATTTGCTCGCGGTACCTTAATCGCACGTTACAGCTAACGTGAAGGTAAGGGCTCCTTTCAAACTTTTAGTTTGCATTTAGGGCCTTATCTGTGGTTGTGTGGAAAAGAATTTTGTTAGGGATGGAGTATTGATTTGGGGAAAAATGTATCTAAGGCTTTATGGGTAAAATCTTAGAGTTAGGTTTTGGTTATATTGATGAATGTTTCGTGGAAAATGAATTTAAACTCATTTATTTATGATTTTGAGTAAATGAAACATGTGTGTTTAAGTGATGGATTGTGTTGATTTGTGTTCGTTGTTTTGACGTGTTCTTACTTAATACTGATGAAACTTGAGATGTGTTTTGTGTGGTCTGTGTGGAAAATGATTTGGTGTGAATTATGGATTGAATGTGAAAGTATGTTTGAGTTTGTTTTGTGTGGTTTGTGTGGAAAATGATTTGGAGTGAAGTATGGATTGAATGTGAAAGTTGGTTTTGTGTGGAATTTAAAAACCATTAAGTTAAACGAGTATTAAGAATGGGGAATCTCTTAATGTCTTGTTTACTTAATGTGAGTTTGTTAAAAATTGTTTAAGTTAACTGAACGTTAAGAATGGGGAATCTTTTAATGTCTCGTTTACTTAATGGTTGTTTTTGAAAATGGTTTTAGTGAAATGAGTATTAAGAATGGGGAATCTCTTAATGACTTGTTTACTGAATATTTTGTTGTGGAAATCATTTAAGTCAAAAGTATATTAAGAATAGGGAATCTCTTAATATGTCTGTTTGCTTATGGTTGTTGTGAAAATCGTTAAGTTAAATGAGTATTAAGAATGAGGAATCTCTTAATATCTGCGTTTACTTAATGTCGTCGTAAAAATGATTTTTGTGGGGAAATGAATTGTTGTGTTTTGGCATGAATTGTGTATTAAATTCGTGAATATGTTTGAGTTTGTTCTGTGTGGGATTTGAAAACCATTAAGTTAAATAAGTATTAAGAATGGAGAATCTCTTAATATCTTGTTTACTTAATGTGTGTTTGTTTGTTTGAAAATTGTTTAAGTTAACTGGGCATTAAGAATGGGCAATCTCTTAATGTCTCGGTTACTTAATGTTGTTTTGAAAATCGTTTAAGTTAAATAAGTATTAAGAATAGGGAATCTCTTAATGACTTATTTACTTAATGTTGTTTTGAAAATCGTTAAGTAAATCGGGCGTTAAGAATGGGTAATCTCTTAATGTCTTGGTTACTTATTGTTTGTTATGGTAAATCATGTTGACCTGTGATAGGTGGCACCTCGGTAAACTGTACTGACCCGGGATAGGTGGTACGTTTACGATTTACATTTTGTAAGTTGTGCTGACCCGTGATAGGTGGCACCTCGGTAAGCAGTATTGACCCGTGATAGGTGGTACCCTTACCACTTACGCTTTTTCGTTTGGTAAATCGTGCTGACCCGTAATAGGTGGCACCTCGGTAAACAGTACTGACCTGTGATAGGTGGTATGTTTACGATTTACGTTTGGTAAGTTGTGTTGTCCCGTGATAGGTGGCACCTCGGTAAACAGTACTGACTCGTGATAGGTGGTACGTTTACGACTTACGTTTCTTGGTGAATTGTGTTTGTCCGTGAGAGACTGCACAGGTGTTTGTACGTGAGAGATTGCACAAGTGTTAGTCCGTGAGAGACTACACCCTGGTAAATTGTGAATTGTTGGTTCATTTTGTCCGTGTGGGAATTGTGTTATAAGTGTTAAGTGTTATGTTTTGGAATTTGGTGATAACATGTTTGATTGCAATACAATTTCAAAACTCCTGATGTTGTAGTAATTGTGTCATAAGTGTTAAGTGTTATGTTTTGGAATTTGGTGATAACATGTTTGATTGCAATACGATTTCGAAACTCATGATGTTGTAGTAATTGTGTTATAAGTGTTAAGTGCTATGTTTTGGAATTTGGTGATAGCATGTTTGATTGCAATACGATTTCGAAACTCATGATGTTGTAGTAATTGTGTTATAAGTGTTAAGTGCTATGTTTTGGAATTTGGTGATAGCATGTTTGATCGCAATACTATTTCGAAACTCAAGATGTCGTGGTGATTGCGCTATAATTGCTAAGTTGATTGTTTGGAGTTGTGGATAAGTGTTGATTGATTTCGAAACCCTTTGAAAAGCTAAAAATGCTGAATTTTGCTGTTTTTCTGCTGTTGTCTGATGTATATTTGAATACAGCAAGCTTTATTCGAATACAGACATGTTGTTTTGCCACTGACTTACTGTGTAGTCGAATACAGACTGTTGTAGTCGAATACAGACATGTTGTTTTGCCACTGACTTACTGTGTAGTCGAATACAGACTGTTGTAGTCGAATACAAACATGTTGTTTTGCTGCTGAATGCTGAAATAGCCTTGTATTCGAATACAACAGTGTTGTTTTGTTAAAAACTTCATTTTTCAACTTTGTGTATGCATGTTTGGCATATAGAAACCCTTTTAAGGTGTATGCTATGTTGAAATGTTATTTTGTGCATTTAAAAACATAAATGTTATGTGTTGACTGTTAATTTCGGTTGGTGACCCTTTACAACTATTGTGGAAATCTGGACTTTGCCCTCAGATGAGAACCAGGACCATCCTACCGGTTTGTACCCTGTGGATGGAAATGTAGTTGGGAACACCTGACTGGAGCTATGTTAGGAGGATCTTGCGGGGCGCGTGAAGATCACTCAGGATGTATAGTTTTGTGGAATGATCAGATTAGGTTGACGTATGGGGAGTAGATGTCTTTCTTTTGAATTGCGTTTATTTTAAATTGGAAGACTGTACCGCTTTTTGATGTTTAAATATTTTGAATTCATATTTTGAGAACTTTTTCCGCTGCTTGTAAATTATAATGACTTAATTATTTATCCAAATGTATTACCTCATTTATTTCTATGTTTTATTTTAATTTCTTTTGAAAAAAAAAATACACTCTCGCTTTGAAAAACGGGGTGTTACAAGCAAGAAAGAATGTCATGTTTCTTACTCTTCTAAGAAATAAGAGAGTCTCCAAGAAATATACAAAATCATGTGGTGGATTTACGATTTGTGTGGTCATCAACTCAATTAACATAATAATAAGCATGTAACTCCACATTATGACATCCCTCTTGTCCCCTAGGTTGTCTATTAACCTCATACGATTGTTGATTCTCCGTCTTTGTCTTCATCTTCGCCTCATCATTACCTCTCTCGTCACCATAAGTCTACTCAATTACCTGATTTTTTTCAATTTCACTTACTCATCTTTGTTTGTTTCTTTCTTAATCTTTATTCACAATTTTCTGAGCCTCTTCCTATAAAGAGGCTATTCTTGATCATTTTTGGCAGTATGTTATGGTAGAAGAACTCTCTATATTGCAAAAAACTAATAAAATGTGTTATGGCGTTTCTTGGGTATACAAGATCAAAACTAAGTCTGATGGATCAAAACTAAGCACATTTTGTAGCTAAAAGATTATCTCAACAATATGACACTGCTAATGAATAATTTTTTTCTCTTGTAGCGAAGATGGCCATGATATGTACCCTTACTACAATTGCATCTATTTGTCGGTGACATATTTCTCAAATGGATATAAAAAATGTCTTTCTAAATAATGAGCTTTCTGAAGAAGTCTATATGGTCCCTCCACAAGGTGTTTTTCATAATTAGGGGAAAATGTGTAAGTTAAAAAATGCTCAATATGGTCTTAAATAGGCTCCTCCAAATTGGTTTGATAAATTCTCTAATGTGGTCACATAAATTGATTTCTACTCTAGTGAACGTGATTATGTATTATTTATCAAATCCACCGCTTATGGTCGCATTATACTTTCCTTGTATGTTGATGATATGATCATTATAGGTGATGATGTTTGTGTAACCAATGATTTTAAATTTAAGTTAGCCATGTAGTTTGTAGTTTGAGATGAAGGACTTAGATATTCTTCTTTATTTCTTGGGGATTGAAGTTGTTTACTCTACTAGAGTCCACCTTATCTCTCAATCTAAGTACATTACTAACATTCTTAAACCTTTTCGTCTTTCTAATACTTGAGCAATAAATACTCTTCTTGAGTTGAATATGAAGTATGCTCCCTCTAATGGTGTTCCATTACCATATCCCATGTTGTATCGTACTTTAGTTGGCAGTTTGGTGTATCTTACGATTACCTGACCTAATATGGTTTATGATGTATATATTGTTAGTTAATTTGATATTTCTCCCACTACAGTATATTGAGTGAATGTTCTTCGTATTCTTTGTTATCTTCGAGAAACTGAATTTCAAAGTTTCTCTTTCCATCATCATCCTCATAGAAGTAGTATTTGATCTGCAACTTTCAATGTTACAATTACTATAGGCAATCTCATTCGAACCAAATAGACTAATATGAGTTAGTTTTTAACTCAGTAAGATGAAAATCATAGGAAATTGAGTAAGAAACATAAAGTTTAGTTACATAAGGATCATAACAATAATAACCTTTTTGACCATCCTCATTACCAAGAAAAATATACATGGAAGAACGAGAAGACAATTTATTGTGTTCTACTTGAGGACGAAGAAAAAAACTAGTAAAACTAAAGACTTTCAAAGAAGAGTATTCAAGGATAAAAATATATAATTTTCAAAGGGAGATAAATCTGATATTACAGGCGATGAGATTCTATAATAGGATGGACAATAGTAACAATTGTTTCACCCCAAAACTAATTGGGGACCGAAGGATTTAGCAAAATGGAACAAACAATCTTGATAATATGATTGTGTTTTCTTTCAACAACTTCATTATGTTGAGGAGCATCAATACATAATGTCTAGTGGGAGGGTACCACAATAAGCAAGTAATTCATAGAATTTATTATAGGTATACTCACCACCTAAATCAAAAGGTAAACACTTTATAATTAACAATATTATGTTGAGTCTTTACCATAGCACGAAACATATTATAAACTCAACAATAACGAGTGTAATCATCATTAAACGAAACATAATATATAGATCCACCTTTGGACCTTTGGTGATAATTATGATGGACCTCAAATATCATAGTGAACTAAATCAAAAGATGCTTATGAAACATAAACACTTTTACTAAACAGAAAAACTGAAAATTTAATAAGTTTACAACCACAACAATTTGAAATATTATTGGTTTATAACGTTTCTAAAGCTCTAGTTGAAGCCAAATATTTAAATCTAGAAGCAGAAATATGTTTAAGGCGAGAATGCCATAAATAAACTAAAAGACGAATAATTCAAATGAAAACTAGATAATAAGTCAGCAGTGTATGTTGAGGCTACAATATCTAGGATTCGAAGGTCATCCAAAACATAAAGTCGTCTTGTCTATGGCATGTCCAAATAAGCCTTTCAAAATGTGGATCCTGCTCATAACAAGAAGTGGAATAATCTATAATTGAATAATTGAAATCACGCAATTGACTAACAAAAGCAAAGACTTAAAGTGAGATTAGGAATATAGTAAAAATCAAAAAAGACAAGTATGGAGATAGAACCAATGCCTGCTATGGAATAGGAGTATGGATGTCATAAAAACCCGCACCCACGGGTACCCACCTAAATCTGCTTAATTTGGGCGGGGAAAACCCGCTTTAATTAGGTGCGGGTGCAGGTGTAGATTTTCTCCGAAATTAAAATTTGGAGGCGAAAGAATGTTTCGGGGTGGTGACATCCACCCCGTGCCTGAACCCTCCCTACAAGTAATATTAATCTAATTTTTAAATTTTATATACATTTACATATTGATAATACTTAATATTTTTTTAAAATATTAAAAATTATAATCTTATCTGTATAAAAAATATTTTTTAATTTTATTATTCTCTAATAATAATTATTTTATTATATTAATTATAATAGATATGATTTTTAAATTTTTAATTTTATTATATATATGAATGAGTGTGACTGTGGGTGGGGAAACCCGAAATCCATTGCGGACGGGGGTAAATATCTAAATTTTACACTCACTATGAAAAACAATGACATAAAATACAATGAATATAATCATTGAGAACAAAAAAAAATTATGGATAACCTGTTAATAGCAGAGTCAATCAAGAACCAAACGAAATAACACTAAAGACTGAAGAATAGTTGTTTCAAGAACAAAAGAACAACCATGTTGTAAACAGAGAAGTAGAATCAAGTCGAAAACTAAAACGAAGAGAGGAAATTTGTACCAGCTCTGAAGCCCACTAAGTTGTGGATCACTTTAAAATAAATCTCAAAAACAACCAAAACTCTTTGATATCATTTTAACAATAATAATTTAACATAAACATAAAGGAGGAAGAAGAGAATGAACCCTTAGCTAAGGTTTCATAAACAAAATGAACAAATTATGTTTGCTAGTATTACAATATATATATATATATATATATATATGTACAAGAGAATAAAAAAATCTAAAGCATCCTCACTATTAATACATAATAACAATATTATGTAACAAAGATTACACATACATAGTATCTGAAGGTATATAAATGACTTACACTTGAAATGAGTATAAATAAATGACAAATTCTACGGTATAATAAAAAATATGGTGTGCATCAGTACTATAAATTTTTGTACCAATTAATAATTTTCTTTAATTTGTTCACTTATGTATTACTATAATATCTATTAACATTGATTAAATTAAAAAATTTAATATATAGATGATATGTCATTAAATTATTAGTGATTTAATTTTGATAATATTAAAACATATTAATTTTTCAATGAAGTATAGAAATCCCATGAATAAAACAAAATTTATATGAAACGGTTTATCATCGTCAACATTTAATTACATTAAATACACGTTAACCAATTTTCATATGAGAAGGAAAGTGACGCATTATAAAATGGAACCAATCGAGAAACAAGTTCATTCTCCTTTTTTACAAGTGCATCTATTGTTGTCAATATAGATAACCAAAGTCTCCATCCAAAAAACCAATACCTTTGATGGGTCCGAATTCTTCCAAAACTTGTACAACATAGTAAGACTAGTTTCATTAACAATTCTTGGTACCTACCAAGTCTCCAAGAATTTTAAATGTTCTGACATGTAACACAATACTAAACTTGTTCTAAAAAAGAGTATAGGAAATTTCCACATAGAAATTGGTATCCCTAGAGTCTCCACCTCAAATAATTTGGTCAAATATATTCAGCCATGTACCATTGGTTAGTTATGTAAGTGGCTAAAATAAAACATTTCGAAGATTCCATTTCATGAATAAAAAACCAAAAAAGTTAAAAATTAAAAGTCGCTTGTTGAATCATATAAATAAATAATATATTCTTTTTCAATCCATAAAGAAAAAACATTGGAAATTATAATAAAAAAAAGTAGTTTTCTGTTCGAATGGATGAAGTTTAGTAGTATTTTTATTTTTATATTTATTTTAAAAAGTAGTTGTTTGTTTAGTAGTGTTATAGCACGAAACACGCGAACCACGCTGCCTACCCATGCTTCTGACATGGTCGCTATATGGTCGACACGTGTAAACATGAACGGTGTAGATGCAAGTTGCATGTTTAACGAGTATAATATTAATAAATATATACATATAAAATTTAATGATATATAAGTTATTTATACAATTACATCAAATTAGTTATGTATATGTAAAGTGGGGTCATGCGGCAGAGTTCTATACATTATTATTTCATCGGAAGATAAAATAAATTCGTCTGTTAGTGTAATTATTTAACTTTTAGTTTTTTTTTTTTGTAGATTTATTGTTGGAACTGTGCTAAGGTGTCATCACGGTAGGAAGGAACCTATTTCAGTTAACTTTTATTAATTTATTAATAATAATAAATTTATTATTTTTTATTAATTTATAGCCGTTAACTTCTTTTTAATTTATTAAATAATAATAATTTTGTAACCATTAACTATTTTTTAGTTAATATACCACCGTTAGCCTTTTTTTTCCTTTAATTAAGATTGTTAGCTCATTAATAGGAACAATTTGTTACTCATACTTTTTCTTCACAATTTTTGTTACAGAATTTTATTAAAATTTTTATTAACGGTACTTTTTATTTATTTTTTCATTTTATTATTTCAAACAAAAATTATTTGTGCCAAATGGATCCAAATCAAAATAATCTTCAACAATCTTGGTTGCATTTTATAATATGATTAAATACAAATTAAATACATATTAAATATTAATATATAAATTAAAGTAATAGAATATAATATAATTTTTTAAAAGTTAAACCGTAAAAAATGAATGAGTTGATTTAAGGTGATCTGGCATAGTAGAACTTGAATCATGTTGAGTTCATCTTTGGAGTAAAAAAATAGTAAATTGCTTCAAGATGATATGACACAGTGGACCCCATCTAAAGAACACAGTTGGAAATACTCTTACCAACTTACGGTGGCCATACCATAATATATAGACATAATTGTTTCAATGATTGTTTAATTTAATTACACATATTATTTTAGTTATTATTTATTTATTTAATTCTTTATTTCATTTTAAGTATAATTAATTTTTTATATTTGAAAATATTAATAATGTTAATTTTTTTACATAAATTTAAAAAATTCATTAAAATCTATAAATAAAATTCATAAAATTTAAGATTAATTTCAAGTAAATTCATATTGTTCAGATAATAACTTAAATATTTAAATAAATTTATATTTTTATCTCCAACAATATCAACTAAAGAATAAAAATATGAATTTATTTAAAAATTTGAGTCATGAATTTAATTTTGTATTGAAGATAATAATTAATTTTATAGATTTGTTTGAAATTTTTAATTTTTTTTAAATTTTTATAAAAAAGATATTATTATTAATATTTTAAAATATAAAAAATCAAATTATTATTTAAAATTAAATAAAAAAATATAAATAAAAAATTAAATAAAAAAATATATAAATAAAAAATTAAAATATTATCTAAAATTAAATTAAAAAATCACCATATTTATCGGTTACTGGTAATTCTAACTGGTATATGTATTTTCACTGTTCTTATCTTAACCGATTTGAACTTACTTTGTTATATATTATTATACCTTTTCTTTATATATTTACATGAATTCATCATACATATGTTGATGATGAAGTGGGTTAGTACTCACCTCACAAACTCAAACTCAGCTACCTACTTTCAAAAACAAAATCTCAACTACCCTATCCTGTCCTTAAATTTAGAACACCACAATTGAATCTCGTTTCTTTGTTTTTCTTCTTTTCACCTCTCTCTATTATATACTAACTACAAACCTCTTATCCACATCCTTTCATTCTTCCACATACACAAACACAATAGTAACTACATATTTCTTCCACAAATTAATTTTTATTATATATCTTTTTTTAACATATAATTTTATAATTATCCTTTTTTTTACAACAAAAATACCATTTTACCACAAGATTAATGGAGGAGTCGGGAGAAAATTGGCCTTCTAATTCTGATTTGGTAAGAGCAATTAATTTTACCACTCATATAAATATATATATATATATATATATTACATATATATGCTACAAATTATGAATTAATCACGATAATATTGGGTCTCATGTGTGTTGCTTAGAATTTTTTTCTCGATAATAAGTTGTTAATGCTTAGAGTATATATATATATATATATTATAATTGCTTAAGTATATTAAATGACTAACTTTTATTTGTTGTTTTCATTTATTGTTATACATAGGAAATAAGTGATGATGTCATATTTGAAGATGGGGAATATGAATCTATGTGTGATGATGATGAGGATCATTATTTTAGTGAGAGTGGAAATCCCACCAATAGAAAGAGAAGAAATAGAAGAAATGAGAGGGAAGTCGCAAGGAAATTGCTTGCACTTTCAGCCACCATACCTGGCTTGAAGAAGGTTTGTAGTAATTAAATTGAATTTTTTAGTTTTTTTTTTCTTTTATAAAAATAAATTTACTTAACATATATTTACACTCAAATTGACTACAACTTTTTTACATGTTATATTTCCTTACTTCTTTTGTCTTATATTAATAGTTGTCAAATTATATTATTTCAGCTGATTAAAAATTATTATTATATGAAATTAAGAAAGAAAAAGATGATTTTATTAAATTATATTTATTAATTATTGATGTGTTTCAATTATTATATATATAAAATAGATGAATAATAAATTATGATTGGTGATGTACATAATATTAATTAATTAGAGAATATATAATTGAAAAAATATTAAAATTATATTCAAATTTAAAATAGTTTTTTTATTGAACAAATATTATTTTTATAATATAATAATTATTGTGAGATAAATGAGTAAGTTAAAATTAAACAAAATTGTGTTGTTTTTTCTCAGAGATCTGCAAGGAGTTATGCATTCACCTCTCATAGTGATATGTTTATTTGGATTTGTCTAATATGAATTTGGCCAAAAGGTGGACCTAACTATTTTAGTAAAATATTAAATTTACTTTTTATTATTTTTTATTACAAAATTAACTTTTTATTAAAAATACTAAAGTTTCACCCATAAATCATTTTTTAGAAGTTGATATTATTTATATGTATCTTCGTCTCAAATCTTACTATATATGTGTGAAGTTTGAATTGTAGTGTATCTTTCAAGTTTTCCTCTTGAAATTATTTATTCATATAAAACTCTACCCTTCTTCAATTAATTAAGTAAATTAAGACTGGATACTAATTAATATGAAAGAAAAAGCAAAAGAGAGAAATTAAGAAAAGTAATCAAATATATAAAAATATAATGTAGAAACTTTAAAACTAAGTAAAAAATTATAATTATTATTTAATCATAGTGAAAGAATTTAAAATATTTTACAACACATAGTTCTTTTTAAACACTCATCACCTCCAGTTAAAACTAATAATTGAATCACATATCACAACAATTTAACAAAAAAGTATAAAATAAAATAAAATGCAAACTCAAAATATTTTTAATCAGTATATTTTATTAATTACTGTAAAACAAAATAAAAATCAAATGATGGTAGATACTAGATATCCCCCATGTGTGGATGAGCTTTCCGTACAACTGTAACAGTTTAATTTGCTCATTCAATTAAATTATGCATTTTAAGAGACTGAAAATATAAGGTATTTGGGTTATAAAACATATTTTAAATAGAAGATAATAACTTGTTAATATTAAATTTAGGATTAAATAAATTATTAAATTTAATAAATTTTAATTTTAATTTCAATAAAAATAAAATAAAATTTTTTATTCATATAAATTTATTCTGTTAATAGTTTTTTAAATATCAATATATATTTTTGAATAATTTTTTTAATATATTTACAATATTATAAAAAATATCAATATTTAGAGGGTTAATTCAAATATGAGATTCCATTAAAAAATATATGGAACAGAAAAAGAGAGGTCGTGCGCACGGTAGACAGGCTTCCTGCTCTTTCCTTTTTTACTTTTGACTCCTTTTTATTTTTTTTATTATAATTTTTTTCTTATTTTTTTTCTTCTTATTTTTTGTATTTATTGTCATTTTGGATCACTTCAACATTTTGAATCTCAACTTTTCATTATTATTCCATGCATTGCTTCTTTGTAAAAACCTCCACCAAATAAACAAATAGGGTGTACGTGACCCACCTAAAAGGTCTTTTAATGTCATCTATTTATTTTAATCTAAAGACTTATATTAATTTTCTCACTCTCACATAAAAATAAAAACATATATTAATAACATACTTTTTAATACATTTTCTCTAATTGATTAATTAATATCCATGACTTTTATTAAATTTATATGCAATTAACTTCTTCTTTTGATGAAATCTATATAAATTTTAATTAATTAAATAAAATATATTAAAAAGCGTATTGATATCACTCCTTATATGTGCAGGGTTGTATTTTAAAGGCAACAATATGTTTTTTTAATAAAAAAATTCAAGAGTAAAGGAAATAATGAAATAAAATCATTAGTTATCTCTGTTGGATTGAATTCTGCTAGCAAAAATTTGCTTATAAAAAAGTCGTATGTACAAAGGCATTTTTTAAATTTTTAAGTAAAAACTAATAAGATCAAGAAATTAGTCATTAATTAGGTTGATAGCAATTATCTAAACAGAAAAACCTATTATTAAAAAAAATAGGAGAACAAAAAATTTGGGGA
>JBBPBT010001178.1:10919328-10929400 GCA_037974875.1 Cicer bijugum
GACAACAAAAAAAATATTTCACTAAAACGATCAACATAATAATATTGCACAACGAAAGTACACAACAAAAGGAAAAAAAATTGTAAAAACTAGTTATTTTAATTATATAAAAAAAAGTAGTTGGAGGAATGATCTCAAAAAGAGAAACAAAATTGCTCTTATATCGTCCTTTAAAATGATGTTATTGAAAGAACAAGAGATATAATCAAAGTATTATATGACAAGTTCGATATATCACTTTTGTTATTGACCAAAGGTTAGATTATCCTATAAAGAGAGGAAATGATAATGAAATTAATAAAATGTCATAATACCTTATAGAATACGAAAATAAATTATGCACATATAAAGAGAAATTAAAAGGTCTTGAAGCAAGTTGAATTTAATTTAGAGTTATTATCTGATTTCATACAATTTTTTATCTAGGTGGTGGTTTAATTTAGTGTTTTTGTATCGTAATGTGCTTCATATTGTAAATTGGGGCAATGGTGGTTAATTGGTGGATGTGTTTGAGATATTTTATATTGTCCTATTGTATTTTTGACTCATCATATCGTATTGTATGATATAATCTTTTGTTAAAAAAATATATCTTGATACACTTTTTTTAAATGTTATCATATTTTGGCTTGTTAAAAAGAGAAATTAATTGTTTTTAATAATTACAAAAATCAACTATACAAAGAATTATGAGGTTGAGAGCCTACAAAGAATTAAAGACAAAATCTAATTTTCTATAATACATATAGTCACTATCTGGCTTTATTCTAGTTGTGATAACATCTAAATATAATAATATTTGTCAAAATTTTCAATATCAATTTAATAATATAATATTTATAATTAAACTAAGTTTTTCAGAAAAAAGCTTACCTCTTTGATTAAACTAAGTTCTTTTTTTCGCAAAATAATTGTTTTTAACAAATTCACAATTCACATCAACTTCTTGTAATTCAATGATCTCGAGGATATATATAGCACTCCATAATTCACCTTTTTTTGTGTGTGACATTTCAATGCACAAATTTCAATTTCAGGGAATCACTTTAACTAGCATATCAATATAGGACAATTTTTAATTTCTGCATGCAATTTCTATAGTTGTTTTGTTGTGTTCATTTATGACTCTCCCTACCCTAAAGTTTGTCTGCTTCCCTCCTCGAATTTATAAATTAAAATAAGACAATTATTTGATCATTCTGAAGGTTGAAGGGTCGCATTCCAACTTCTTTCTGGCTTGTTCTTATTTGATTTGAATTTTGAAATTATTCTTGTATTACTGTCCTTATGATATATTTCTTATTTTATATAGATGTTATTAATGTAATATATTTAGATCCTCATGAAAGTCATGTGACAAAGATGATTAATTATAAAGAGAAATTCTATTTTATATTAATGAAAGACTATATTAGGACAATTGTGACATTCATTAGTTATTATATGTTTTAGAGTTAATTAAGATGAGCGTCAATCTAGTGTTTAAAAATGACAAAATTTATGAAACAATATAGTGCAACCAAAAGAAACTTTATTGACAATAGGCACAAATTAAATGATTTGTTTAATGATGTAATTCATCTACGAGTTAATGAACAAGTCTTATTAGTGACATCACAAACTCTCATAAATTAATTACATCATTTGGTTTTGAAATTACTATTGTCTAGAATTGGAGCTATTACATGATAAATGGGAGTAATTTTACAATCCTATTATAATGTGTCGAATTTCCTTTATTTTGTTAACAATGATATATATATTTATTGCGCAAAATAGATAAATCTCTAATAAAAGTTTCGTGATAAAAAATCTAAGTGACGTCTCTTTTGTATTATGCATTGTGGCACTTAGAAATAATTCGCATGGTATCTTTGAGTTATCACAATAGAGATATATCAAAAAATTATAACTAAATTTAACATGAAAGCTGATAAATTAAGGGATACCTCCACCATTGCACAGACACTATTTTAGTCTCAATGTTTGCCCAAAATAAAATTCGGAAGTTTAAGAAATTAAGTGTTTCCCTATGTTTTAGTTTTGGGAAGTAGTCTTACGCATGATCTTATTTATACACATTAGAAAAAAATTTATATAGTAAGATCATTTGGCACATACTTGAGCAATTTATTTTTCACTTGTTAAGAAAGGCAACCATAAGGATTGTTAAAGAGAACAATAGAGTTTATACACATAAATCAGAGATCTTACAATTTGAAGATCATCAATATGTTTGAAGCTTTTATTTGAAAGATCACTCAAGTTATATTGCAAAATAATTCAAATATATAGTGCTTCAACAATTTTTTATAAAGTGCAATTAAATACATGTTATTGTTTTTCAAGAATAGAACATATAGACAAAATATATGCTAAATGACCCACGATTAAAAGGCTTGATAAACTAAGGTGATTCATATGTTTGTTGTCATTAAGGATGTCCTAAATCAAAGGGAGTCCTTCTTCTTTTATGTTTTACACTTTACTTTTCGATACAAACTTTATGTTATGATTTTTTGCAGAAACCAAGTTAGTAGGGTTACTATTGTATTTTTTTTTTTTGTATTGTGTGTAAATATTGAATTCGCACTTCAGGAACTTTAGTTTGATCTCAATAAAGATTTTAGTTGGACCAGTTGGAAATAGGCAGGATATAGATGTCATATTGCATGGAATTTCTATGACACTTATTTGTATCGATTTGTGTCATTAAATGCAGTGATATGGTGGTCGTTGGGGTTTAGTCACATTATATGTCAATACAATTGCAACGATCCCATGTAGATTTATTTAATTATATTAGCTATTTATCAATTAGAAGTCTTAGTTGATTATTGATAAAAAATAAGTAATAAGGCTAATTAGACATTTAATTGAATAATTATTTAAATATTTAATTAATTGAAATGAGTGATGGTCTCCAATACGGTACATAAGCAAACAATATAGTCGTCTCCTATGGATATAGGTTATGGACTCCAATACCGTACATAAACAAACAATATTTTATCTTTGTTCGAAGATCATTCTGGCATTAAGAGAACTAGTTCAGGAAAAACCACAACTCAACGAGTTTTCGTTGTTCGTCTTTCCACTTTGTGTCTTAGTTGGAATATATCTCACCATGTATCCAAGTGTTGAAACCAAATTGGTTTTCTTTTTGTGATTTGATGTTAACAATGGTATTTTAGGATAATAACATTTTTGGACTAATACGACCAGAGAATACGATCAAACAATACCACTAGAGGATACCACCAAAAGATATCACTAGAGGATAAAATTAGAAGAAGTCACTAGAGAAAGTAAAAAGATCAGAGGAAACAAAATCAAACCAGTGAACGAAATTCTCATAATTAGACAAATGCTTGTACTAGAAACGTATGTGCATATGCCTAGCATGCTTCAAGTAGTTCAACATGCATTCGATCGTTTAGCGTGTTTTCTGGAAGTTCAATGTTATTATGATAGTTCAACGTGCTTCTGGCAGCATAACTTGTTTTTTGATAAATCAATGTGCCACTAAAGATTCAGCATGTGTCTGGAATTTACATGCCTCTAAAGAACAATATTTTTGCATGCCTCTAATAAATAATATTTATGCATGTCTCTAATGAATAGTACTTATGCATGCCTCTGATGAATAATAATTTCAACATGTTTTTAATGAACAGTACTTTCAGCATGCTTCTGATTAACAATAATTTTGAGCATGTCTCTAAAGTCTACAGTTAAAGACTGCCTTTGAAGCTCGTGTTCTGCTAGCTCTAATAGTTGCAATATGTTCCAGAATACTACCTCTTATAAGCATCTTTTAAAGTTGCAGTGAATTTGATAATGCAACAAATGTGATTTTCCCAAGCTACTAATTCTAAGTCACACAATCTTCCTCTAACTATCAAGAAAGCATAGTATACAACATATGACTTCAACAATCAAGTTATACTGTGAGGAAGAAAAGTCAGCGATTTTAATAAACAATCAATTTTACTTAGTCGTATCAGAGGAATATTGTTCCATATAAAACATTGTTTAGCTGACCAAGTGTGGCCTAAAACTCGATAAGAAACTGCATAGTAGCCTTAATAAATTATGAATAGTATTAAATCCTCCTAGTAATAGTAGAACAATGGAAGAAACAAGTGTTTGTATGGAGAGTCGGCTATTGGGATGTTCATCCAATCCAATAGCACAAGGACATCAATTGGTGAGGGGTTCAATTTTTTTTTATTTTACAATACAACTAAATGAGGGTAAATGTTCATTCTTTGTTAAATGTGTTTTTAGTCTTTACAAAATTACGACCTTTAGGTATAGTACCTAATAAAAATTTATTGATTTATAGTCTCTATTTTAATTTTATAGAGAATAAAAATATCAATTTTTTACAATGAGCTTTTCAAAATAGGTACTAAAAAAGAATTAAAAAAATATTTAAGGACTAAAAAGTTGAGAATCTTTTTATAACAACTAAAAGTAATATTATGATGTTTTATATTGTTCATATTCTCTGTCTACAAAGTTATTTAGCTACCTTACAGAAAACCCTAATTCCTTGTTTGTTTAACCTAGCAGCGGTTTTATTTCTCAAAAGTTTGACGGCATTCAAGTAGAAGGTTGAGACAATTAGAACATAGTCATGTTGACTAGTTTATGTTCTAGTAGTGTTGATAAAAGTCAGTTGATTTTACTTCATTCGAAAAGTCCTCCATGTTGGTGGTGAACTAAAATAAATTGTTGTGTTTTTTTCTCTTATTCCTCTTTAATTTGGTTTCAATGTTTTTAATTTCAAAGTTTAAAAAATAAACTTTTTTTTTTAAAACACAATTCAAACATCTTTTCTTATAATTTTTTCACCTTCAATTGAGTTATTTGTGGTTGAGAAAGAAAATAAAATTTATGTTGTGAGATTTAACTTAGGAAGAAGGAGTAATATGACTAGTGCACATTTTAAATGAAATATACAAATAAAATATATTATTTATCCACAACTAAAATCTGATTCTCCAAAATACTCATACTAATATACTATTATTTTTTAAAATAAATAAATATAATATTTATAATTTATATTAACCAATAAATTTAATTGTATAAAATTATCACATTATAAAAAATACTCATATTTGAGAATTAATCCCAATAACTATCAACATATATTTTATAACAATTTAAATATCAAAACAATTCTTTAAAATTCTATTTAATTAATGAAATAGCTTATCATAGAATTTAAAGTGTTGTAGACTCTAAATGTGCAAACACAAGAAATGAATTGAATTTTGTTTGTTTAATTTGAATTTCGTTTCAATTATTTATTCGATAACTATTTAGGGTTTGGTGATTTTCTTATAACAAAATTAGTAGCAATAGAGTTTTCAAAACTTTATGATGATCCTATGACGATCCTTAATCACCAAATAGAATAATAGATCGCAAATCAAATCCACAAGTCTTACAAATCACATCCATAAGTCTTGCAAATCACATCCACAAGTGACCTACTGTCAAGTGTTTTAAAAATAGGTATAAATTTTGTGGTTTAACAATTTAAGACCTATCACGAAACTAATTCTCCCTTGTTGGAGTAAGTGTCTCGTATTTCAAATACTTTTAAAATGTAACTAGGGTTGTGGCCTAACATAGCACTAGTAATTTCACTCAAAGGAAAATATCAAGCTTTGAAGAGATGAGTGACAAGACATTGAGGGTTATTTATGAACTTCCATTCTTGCTTGCTTAATACTTTTGAACCTTATATCATCATGAAGCTTGTGCATGGAAAGTCTATCCCAAGAGAGTCAGTGGATACCTTTGTTTGGGTTACGACTTTTTCTCTACCAAAACAAGTTCACCATCTTTTCAATATCATCATTGATAGTAAAAAGAAGTAGGAAGATGCACATGATATAAGATGGAATTTATGGTGACATAAATTTAATCAAAACTTCTCTACCAACTCTAGATAAGAATTTACTACTCCAAGAAGTAACTCTTTTTCAAATTTTCGTTAATAAAAGCTAAATATTGTTTTTTTTTTTACCACAACGAGACAATGGCAATCTACCTTCATGACTACTTGTTGGTTTATTTGAATGTGGAGAAACAAATCCATCCTTGAGGTTTACTTCCAACAATAACACAATCATATTATGGCTATTCATAACTTTGTTACCACAATTGAATATTTCTCTTCCCATATGTTTGTTCGGAACCTGCTTTAAAGAGATATTACCTACATTAGATGGAATCAACCTTCAAATGGATACCTGAGAATGTTCAGATAGCTACTTAATGTCTTTCTTTTGGGCTTTGGCTCTCCTTTAAACCAAAAAAATATTATAATAAAAAACATTTATTATTCAATTTAAATTTATTATACAAAAATTGGTTATTATATTATAAAATATTATAATAAATTATATATGTAATTAAATAAATTATTTCAAATTTATTTTGTAATATTATTTAAATTTAAACTATTTAATTAGAATTATAGTTAAATTAATTTTTATTTAAAATTAAATTACTTAAAATGATTAATAAGACATAAATATAGTTGAAGATAAATCTAAATACTAAAACTTTAATAAATATCTCAATATTTTAAACAAAAATAATACCAGAAAATGAAGAAAATAGAGAATGGAGAAAAGATAAAAGAGAGAGATAGATTGAATGGAGAGATAGATTGGAATGAACCAAAGTCTCATACAAAAATATCACATTTGCATTGTAGATTTGGACAGTTCATAAGCTTCAACAATATCACTCTCACAAAGAGTAGAGAAAAGACAAACTCTCACATATGAGAGAAAAAATATCAATTATCTCACTTAGAAGCAAAACCATAAACATAATTGCAATTGAGTATTGCAAGATGAATATCAATTGTATCTTTACCGAGTTTCTCGTAGAAAGATTTTTTTTTTCTCCTTTCTTTTTCTGTGTTTCTTACTTTTTTCATATTAAAAGCTGAAATAATTTATTTAAATATCTTAAAAGTTGCAATCATTTTTTGATACAATATAAAAGTTGCAATTATATGGTAAAAGTTTGTGAGCACTGTAGAAAAGACTGATTGAGACTTTGAGAGGGACAAAATCGTGGGCCAATTGAGTTTTTTAATCGGTTATAAAATTTGATTTTAAATTAATTAATTTTAGGTAAAAAGTTGATTGACCATAAAATAATTAATATTTCAACATATTTTCCTTAAGGTAGGTTTGTTATTAAATTTAACACAACAAATCATTACAAAGGGCAACACTGCTCATTTTTCCAATCATTTAAAAAATTAAAAAGAGAAATCAATCAGGCTTGTAAGTACAAGAACAAAAACCAATTTGTAATGGTTGTCTATCACTAAGTGAAGTGAATAGTTATAGAACTAATAATGGAGGTAAATGTCAAGTCATGATTTTAGTCGACAAATTTTGTTGAGATTTTTATTTCATAAAGTTATAATATATCAGTATCAGAAGTATTAATTTCAGAAAAGAATTCTCTTAAAAAAAATTTCTCTCATATATTTTTGAAGTTTTTAATCTCAATCTTTAATTAATTTTTCTCCATTTTTTAAACATTGTAAAATTCACACCCTTTATATTTTAAAGGACTAAATCTAACACCTTATTTTCTTAAGTTTTTTTTCCACTTGAGTGGATTCTGATCCATTAATTTCATTGTAATTTTTATTTCTAAGAATTGTAATAAATTATTGTTTGAAGCATGACCAATATGAGATCCAAGCTAGTAAAATAAAGACTTTTTTTTCTTACCGGATAAAGCAAAGACTTTAGCTCTCAAAAAAAACCTCCTTTTTCATATTAGGTTTAAGCCGAAAAAAAAATTAAATCTTTAGTTATAACAAATAAAAGGCTACACAAGTAAAAAAAAAATATATTTGTGAGTAAATAAAAGTATTAAAAATTACAACAATTAAATACTTAATTAAAATATTTTGCATTTTAAAAATCAAAAAAGGTAAAATTTATATACAATTATAATAGAATATTATTGTAAGCATTACAAATTATCTATATTTTTGTATCAAAATTAGTATTTTAAGACTCACTCTAGACATTGATGAGTGTTAGTCTGATTTTGATTAGAAGTATCTATGTGTTAATTTAATATTTAAAAAAATAATATGATATAAGTACTCTCATGGCTCATGGATCACGGTGTTACTTATGTCTCACCTTAATTTGAGACGAACTTAATTGGTATAAAGATTTGTATAAATGCTCATTTAGAGTTAATTTTGAAAATGGATTTGAATTTTCTCCAACATCAAGGTCTTTGATAAAAAATCGCTTGAATATGATTAATAATTTTCTTATTATCATGGCAGATTTTTCTTAACTTATCAATCATATTAATATGACACATTGACTATTCATCTTCTCCCCCTAAAGTTGATCGGGGTGTTACTTAAAGTAGTTTGAGATTATTTGTCATTTCTATTTTTTTTTTTTTTTTAACTCTAATGTTCTAAGCCTAGTTATGCGCCGTGAACTTGACAATTTATGAAAGCTAGATACTTTGAGACTTAGTATTTCTGTTGGCTTCTCATGATCCATTGTCTCCATTAAGGGTCTGCTTGGAGTTTATGAGGGAGGGGAGAGGAGAGAGCTTTGGAAAGTTTTTTTTTTTTTTCATCATATAAAATCTCCTTAATTTGTGGGAACTCAAAAAATATAATGGAGGAAGATTTTGGAGGATTTTTTAGAGTTTATATGATTTCTTCAAACTCATTCTATGTTGTTATAATGTTCTAAAAATTAAAAATTGTTATAAAATTAATCAAAACTATAGCAAAATATAGAACAATAAAGAAAAAAGAGAAAATAAGAGAGTAAGAGTTGAAATATGTTCTTCAACATCCTTTTCAAATATCACACGAGTTCTATTTATAGACATACATCTTTTAACTTACAATTAGATGATTTAACTTACAATTACATGATTGGTCTATCATCATGATCAATTAGCAACCCACCATTAGTAAAAGTTTCACTAACATTAAAGATTAAGACTTTAACTCATGGAAATTGAAAGGGACATCTACCAAATATTCATAATACTTTCCCTTGGATGTCCATTAAAGATATACTTCAATAAAACATTACTAAGCAAAATCCAATGAAAAAAAAAAAAACATAGTCATAAAAAAGAGTACAACATCATTTGTGTGGCAATTGCCTCCTTAAAAAGAGTGCAAAAGATATTTATTTCTTCCATCATGGAGGCAATTTATCTAACACAATGAAAGTCAATTAATTTTTTGTGCTAGTTGCTCAAAAGTTTCACTTGACAATGACTTTGTAGAATAATTTGTTATATCTTACTTATTATACTTTTCTCCAAATGAATTGTGCATGTACTATTTATTATCTTCACATTGAATTGTTGCATTAACTCTTTTTTAGAAGAAAAATCACAAGTTTCTTGTATACGTAGAAACACATATCTCAACAAAATTGTATTCTTCACTTGCCTCATGTAATGATATCATTATGAGGATTAGACAAATAACATGCATATTTAAGATAACAAAATATATGTTTGAATTCGTTCAAATGTCTTTATATGGTGAAGAGTTGTATATTGTTAATAGCTGGACAATAACAAATATATCCAAGTATCTACCGTTAGCAAGATTACACGTTGTCTCCAAATTTAACTACAACATGGTACTTCAAGACTAATTAGTTTTTCATCATTTTATCAAATTCTTAAACCAATATTTTTTCATGTCTAGTGACCTTAGAACTATTGGAGTACACAACAAATGTGATTTATTTATATAAAACCAAATTAGTACCTTTGCTATATAAGCTTCATGATGTACTCAAATAATATTCTATAAATATTCAATCAAAACAAATATTTTTCCTTCATACCTATTTTATCTCATGCTTTTTCTTTAATCAATTTGATTTTGGAAGCTCTTCATAAATTCTAATAATAATTATATCAATTTCGTTTCTAAATATTTTCTAAAAATGGATAAATAACATCATCCTCATTTGATAATATTTGCTAAATATAGTATATGTCATGC
>JBBPBT010001178.1:10963020-10981227 GCA_037974875.1 Cicer bijugum
GTATTAAAATAAATAAATCATATCATTTAAACATAAAAATATAGAATAAAAGAAAAATTAATGATCGTATTTATTAATTTTTTTGAAGTTCGATGTAGATATATTGAGTATCTAACAAAACACTATTATTAAGAAATTACTTCCTCGATCCTTACTACGATAAATATTACTTATTATTATTATTATTATTATTATTAATTTTTGATACAATTTTAACTATTATTTTTCTAATTATATCATTCAATTATTACTATTTACACTACTTCTAAAATATTAATTTTATTTTATAATGATGATAAT
This sequence comes from Cicer bijugum, assembly GCA_037974875.1. Taxonomy (NCBI): domain Eukaryota; kingdom Viridiplantae; phylum Streptophyta; class Magnoliopsida; order Fabales; family Fabaceae; genus Cicer; species Cicer bijugum. The sequence goes on from JBBPBT010001178.1 coordinate 10,963,321, forward strand.
TTAAAAGACAACAATAACTAAAAACAATAATTTAAGAAAATAACTATTATTTTTTGGTTTATAATAAATTTTTAACATATATAAAATGAACAAAATTGACTTTCATATATAAGATAATTAGAGCTCTATTCATACTTTTGTATGTTATTTTTGTTTGGTTTGCAGGTAGGAGTGAGAATAGACCAGACCATACCAGACTTTAAAAGGTTTGAGCTTGACCTACGATGTATTTTTTAAGCCTAAGTCTGACCTACAACCTATCATACGTTTTTTTTTGTCTGACTTGGTCTTTTTTAAAGTCTAACCTGTCTTGGAAGTCTTTTTAAAATACTTATTCACATTAAAATATTTAAATGTTCTACTCATACCACATGATGCTCTCCACATACCAATATCAATGTACATATCTATATATATTAAACAAAAAATAATTTAAAAAAAAATATGAAACAAACATTCTTTACACCCTAAAAAATAATTTTTGGTTTCAAATAATAAATCTTTTGTAAAACAAACGCACCCATTATTACCTCTTAAACAAATATAGAACGACTACTGAGTGATTGACTAATTGAACGGTGATCGAATATGAAACAGCTACCAAATATAGAATTGCTACCGAATATAGAACAACTACTAAATATGAAATGATTACTTAGTGATTGCCTAATTGATAGAATTTAAAATAGAAAATAATATTATTAATATAATAATAAAAAATAATATTAATAAATAATAAAATATATATAAGCCGGTCTGTCAGGTCTAATAGACTTTTTTTATAAATCTGAGTATAACCTATTTAAATAAATAGACTTTAAAAATACCCTGAACCTAACTTTTTTATTAAATAGGCAAGACCAGACCATAAACCCCTGACGAACGGCCTAACCTATTCTCGTCCGTATTTACATATGACTTTTTTTATATTAAAAGTTTTAATTGGACTATATTTCGATCGCATCATTTATACCATATAATTGGATCAAATATATTCTAAATATTCGTAATTTTTATTTATTTATATTATATTACAGAGAAAATATTAGTTTTAATTCAGATAAAGTAAGTATGTTAAGTCATCCATAATGAAGTCATTTATTTAATATAAATATCCCTATTGTGGAAGAAGAGTGATTACTTATATATAAATTTGATTATTTTTTCAATTATACTATTCAATTATTACTATTTACATTACTTCTAAAACATTAATTTCATTTTATAATTATGACAATTTAAAAGACATCAATAATTAAAAATGATAATTTAATAAAATAGTTACTTTATTTTTGTTTATAATCAAATTTTAAAATATATTGATTTTCACAAAATTGACTTTCATTGTAATAGCCCTAAACACCCACAGCGAAGGTATCCATTGTGATAATACTATTATGTTGAAAATTAAGTAAAAGCTTGCAGCACACAAAATACTCAGATGCAAAAGATCATTGTGCTGCATATAATGATTTATGAATGATGTCAGGAAAGTGTTATTCTAAAGTCAACAAGTAATAATTATGCATGGCTGTTAGATTAGATAGACGATATCAAGCTAGAATGCTAACCAATTAATGCACTCAGATTTTATTTGGATTTTCAGTCCAAATGTCTTTCATCAATTATTACACCCCATAAATATGTTTCTCTTTGATTTTTTACCCAAAGTAAAACAAAAACAAACTCATTCGAAAATAATATGAATAAAAATAGTATTTAATAAGATATATTAATATCTTAATTATTATTTTTGAATGTCATACAAAATACTAGCAAATTATATCATTTAGTATATTCTTAGCAATGAATATCAATAATAAATAAGATTAAAGATTTTTAATCTTCAATAAATTAGGATCATGTGCAAAATGACTACTAATTATGCATGAATGTTATTATCATAGTCAATATGGCTATGCAAATCAATCATTCAATCACCATTACTAGATTTCACAAAAACTAGCACCTAGCATTTTTCAAAAGTGTTGTCATCAACTTTAAAAATCGTAGCATTTTTCTTATAATTTTGTCAAAATTCTATTATATGCTCTCTTTGATGAATATGAGAGGAATTTAAAAAACTTTTAATTAAAGAGTTTAGAGAATGAGCTCACAAAATGAGCTTAAAATTTAATAAATATTCTTTAGCAATACAAATGGAATTTCTAGCTCGTCAAAGTTCAACAAGAAAAAGGAAGCTGTAATATTTAGGGACATCAAATTTTAGAAAATTAAAAGTTTTATTGTGATTGAAAAATCTAAATTTTAGAAACCAAGAGAATGCCATATTTGACCGGAGAGAGTGTCATCTTTAATACAATTTAGAAAAGACTTATTGTTATTTATATATTGGATACAAGTAATAGACTATAAGAGATGACACTGATGTAGAACGACACATGTTGAGGCCGAAATGTGACAATCCAGCTAAATAAGAAACTTAATTTTGTCAGGAGCCTTCAGATGTCAAATCCAACTCCAAGAATCTACGGGGGACTCGAGCAATTTATGAGACAATCGTTGGCCTCTGCTTGCCAAGTAAAAGTATCAGTTACACTATCATTAAGATGAACACGGACAAAATTAAAAAAAATATCATAAGGTTAGGATTAAAGGGAGTTCTAAAAAGTTGTAGATGCATACCGTTGTCATAAAAATGTTGGAAAAAACCTTTTGACGTTATGCTCAACAATCCATGCCAATTACATGATGAATAACCAAAGGCGGAAGCGTACTTGTGGGAATTGCCATTGATGAAATCCTGGGATGATGATGATAGAGCCAATGAGTTGGGTGATCTTCCTCAGCAAAACACCTTTAGGACCTTGCTCTTTTGATGGGGATAGAGAGAACCAGAGAGTTTTCTCCTTTTGGTTTGTGAAACTGAATAGTCTTATTGTGTTTGCCTTGGGGACCACTACCCCTATATATAACTATTATTAGTTATATCCCAAATTGCAGTATTTCCAATTCAGCCCCTCATTAAATTAGAAACTGTCTGGTATCTACACTATTAATTTTCATAACTATTATGCTCTTTAGCCATAAACTATTATATATTATTTGACCCATAGTTTATTGGCTAATTATATAATAACCCTAACACACTTTATTAATTAATTATATATGTGACCCATAAATCTTACAAAAAAACATTCTTGAATTTGAGTTGAGTATCGTGAACTACCACATATATCTCTTTGTTTTTGAATATTATATAAAAAAAATTTCTTGTTAAATAAACAAGATTATCTTTAAATTGCAATAAATATTAATTAATTTTTCAAAAAAATACTATTATTTTTAGATTAAGTTTATATCCCTGGCTCTGTTTTAATTTGTTTCTCAGTTTTTCTTAATTAATTTTTAGCTTAAAAAATTATAATTAATTAAAAAATCAAAAAAAATCAACTACTTCTCTTATATAATAATTGAAGGATAGTTTTGGTCAAAGAATGCACATATCAACAAATATAGTATAAAATTTATTTTTCTTAATTCTTGTATCAAAGAAGTTATTTTTTTATTTTAATCAATCAAATGATTCTTGCATGTAGAGATGTAGTGGTTTTTTTTTCTTTTTTCTTTTTTCTTTTTTAAATATGAATGACTCATAAATAATTATGTAAAAAAATCGATACTACTCCTCTACTGATAATAAAATATAAACATAAAATTATTATTATTTTTATTATTACTATTACTGATTATTGCAATATATATAAAGGCTTTAAAGTTTACGGAAACAACTTTGGAAATATCTCATATACACTTAAAACGACACAACAATCCCCTACATATTTTAACATTTAAAATAAAATAAAAAAACATAAAAGGATTTTCATGGGTTAAATATGGATTTAATGTATTGATTATGTATAGCAATTAGCAAGCTATGTGACCATACCTAGACTAATAATACTCGACACAAAGTGACTTAGTGTAGGAAATTATTGAACCCAATAAACTTAATGTATGTAGAGGTCACTCAATTACATTACTTCTCCTCAATTATTGTTGCTACTTTGTTTTGTTAAAGAGTCATGTATACACTCAATATTGATGAGTGCTATAGAGATTTTACCTAAATCTCATGCAAGTAGTCCCGCTTGACAATTATACAGGTGATTTCTTCAAGTACATACCACCATCCACAAGGAACACAAAAGTTGTTTATTTTTTTAATTTTAATTTTTTATTTTAATTTTATAGTTTATCTTCTAATAATGCTACATTTTTCACTTGTACTAGTACATCATAGGAAAGGGAAACACTTCAAATTAATTTTAGGATTAGTAGAATTAACAAGTAACATGTTCTTATCACATTGAATCATGTTCATTGAATCTCTGATCACAAAAGGTTGGATTTCTGTCATTTGTTAATTTTAATTAGTTTGAAGTTTAATTCCTTTCAATGTTTCACCTATTGATTTCCTCAACAAGGACTTTGTTAGAGAATTTTTCAAGTTTACGTATGATTCTACATAATCGATCCATTTAGTTCCACATTTGACAATTGTTTTACCGCATTATATATAAGTTGAACATACATGTTAAAGATCAAGTTTGATAATGATAGTTGCGAAGAGATCATGGATAAAAATAAAAGGTGCCTTTACTAATATTGAGTTTTAAAAGTAACAATTGATAAATGTACTCTATTGCTAGAAACAATGTAACAATTTAAAATTGTTCCTGGATAGAACTATCTAAGGGAACAATTTATAGGTTAACCTAGTTTTATACCATTTTACACTAGCATAAAAAAGTGTTGTTAGAAACAACAAATATTATATTGGATGATAAAACAAACCGAAATTGGCTAAGAGGTCCAACTCGGCGCCTCAACCATCTTCCTTATATTGGCATGGGATGTCTAACTCTCTGTCATGCTTACTAAAAGTATTGTGTGCAAATTACTATAATAAATATGTTATTTAAAGAAGTATCAAATATTTAAAAAATAGAAACTAAATTATAAATAATTCAAGAGATAATGATGAAATTATAAAAAATGAATATTTTATTTTATTGGTTTAAATAATTTTTCGGTCCTTGCAAATATATTTCGTTTTGATTTTAGTCCATGTAATTTTTTTTGTTTGATTTATACCCTTGCAAATTCTAACCAGCTTTAAAAAGTCCTTTATGAATATTTTTTTTTTGTAAAAAAAAATAGTGATACGGCTAATTTTGGATGAAGTGGCAAATGGTGACCGGGTAAGTGTTATTGACTAAGCAATATTTAATATTTAAAATTCATTTTATTAACTCATTTAATTATTTAATTAAAAACTTAAAACTATTTAATTAATTAATAAACCAATTAAATAATAAAAATTCAATAATCTTCATCTTCAACCCCAAATTTTTTTTAATCAAAACTCAATCTTCATCTTGAACATTAATTTCTTCATCTTCATATTGCAAATTCTCATATATAATCCAAACCCTAAAAATTCTAATAGAGAAACATCACACTTAGTTGATTGAAAACTCAATTTTGTAAGAAAAGAATGCGGTTTCTGAAACCAAGCTCGCGGGGCTTGCTTAAGGCCATAAAGAGCTTTATTAAGCTTGCAAACTAGTGTGCCATCACCATGTATGAAACATGGAGGTTAAGCCATGTAGATGTACTTAGTAAAATCAACATTTAAAAATGCATCATTGATGTCTATTTGTTGGATGAGCTTATTTTGAAAGAAAGCAATAGTAAGGATGACTCGAATGGCTGTAGGCTAGACAACATGGCTAAATGTCTCAGAAAAATCAAGGCCTTCTTGTTGATGAAAACCATTCATCCATGGCTACACAACCACAACCCATACCTGTTTCTTGCCCGGTACCCATCAAATTGGATAATGAAAATTTCTAACATGGAAAATAATTTTAACTGTTTGCTATGTTATGAAAAGATTTCCTAAATCTAAAAACAAAACATCACCTTATGTCTTCGAACTTGGGGTTGTCTGGCAGTAGAGACTATACATATGTATTCATTGGGTATGCAGTAAACAGTGAAGCGTATAGGTTCTATGACATAAATATGAAAGTGATCATAGAATCAAATTATGTTGACTTTTATGAAAATAAATTTCCTTTCAAATCAAGAAATAGTGGGGGCAGCGAACCTAGTCAAGCCCTTGTGACAAAAAGCCTTGTGAGAAACAACCAAGACGAAATAGAAACACGAAGAAGTAAGAGAGTAAAAGTTGCTAAAGATTATGGACCCGAATACATGGCCTATTACTGAGAAAAGGATCCTCCAAATTTAAAAGAAATTATGTCATCTCTGGATGTAGATTTATGGCAAGAAGCTACAAACGATGAAATTGATTCTCTAGAGTCTAACAAGACCAGACATTTAGTAGACTTGCCTTCTGGTTGCAAACCAATAGGTTGTAAATGGATCTTGAAAAAGAAACTAAAACCCGATTGAACTGTGGATAATTACAAGGCACACCTTGTGGCCAAATGTTTTAGACAAAGAGAAAATATAGATTTCTTCTATACTTTTTCACCAACCACTAGAATAACATCCATTAGGGTGCTCATATCACTTGCGACTATTCATAACCCGGTGATACATCAGATGGATGTTAAAACAACTTTTTTAAATGACTTGGAAGAAGAAATTTATATGGAGCAACTTGAAGGTTTTGTAATTCATGAACAAGAAGCCAATGTCTATAAGTTAGATAAGTCTTTGTATGGTCATAAACAAGCTCCTAAGCAATGACATGAAAAATTGATAACTTGATTATATCGAATGAGTTAAAAGTGAATGAAAGTGACAAATGTATTTATTACAAATCTGAAAATGACATTTGCACTATCATATGTCTCTATGTAGACAACTTACTCATATTTAGTTCAAACATTCATGTTGTAAATATTGTAAAATATATGTTGAGTAACAACTTTGATATGAAAGACCTCGGAGAAGTAAATGTAACCATTGGAACCAAGATTACTAGGTTAAAGAAGAGAATTTATTTGGATCAATCTCATTATGTTGAAAAGATCCTAAAGAAATATAATTACTTTGACCATAAACCTGCTTGCACACCATATGATCCAAGTGTTAAATGTTTCAAGACCACTAGTGAAGGTGTTAGACAAACTGAATATACGAGCATCATTGACAGTCTCAAGTATATCACTGATTGTATTAGACCCGACATTATCTACGTCGTTGAATTATTGTGCAGGTTTACTAGTAGACCTAGTATGGAGCATTGACACGCTATCGAAAGAGTCATGAGATACCTTAAAAGGACCATGATTCTTAGATTACATTAAAAAATATATCATGTCGTCCTTGAAGGATACAATGATGCTGATATGAACACCTTCTCAGATGACTCCAAAGCAATCAGTGGCTATATTTTCAACATAGCCGGTGGTGTTGAATCTTGGAAATCGAAGAAACATATGATATTGGTTCAATCTACTATGGAGTTTGAAATGATAACACTAGCTATTACTATTGAAGAAGCGAGCTGGTTGAAATGCTTGCTAGTAGATACTTCTTTATGGGAAAAACCTTTGTCCATTGTGTTGATCCACTACGATAATACCGCGGCTATTTCAAAAATTGAGAATCGTTATTACAACGGTAAGAGACGAAAAATATGTCGTAAGTACAACACCGTTAGGAAATTACTTTCTAAATGAGCTATTATAGAAGAGCATGTATGCACTGATGAAAATTTTGCAGATCCTTTGACGAAAGGATTAGCTAAAGAGAAAGTGATAAATACATCCAAAAGGATAAGACTATTGTCTTTAGATCAATGTGTCACCTATGATGGTAACCCGACCTAAATGACTAGAGATCCCAAGAATTAGTTTCAATGGGTAATACCATGTCATAGTGATAAACGATGAACATGCTATATTATATATGAGAGAAGGATGATTCCTAAAGCGATAAAAATATGAGATAATAGAAACGCTTAATGAGATATATACTCTATGTAGAGTGAAGTACATAGCTACAATAGTACTTTGATAGACTCGCCTATGTGAATGTGGATGTGGAGTCGCTTCTTATGGAGTTTCGTTCACTATATTGGGATACACGTGCATTGTCATAAATGCACGGGTTTTTGAGAATATACCCAAATGAAAAGATTGTGTGTGGGTTTGATGTCAGAGATAAAGTTCAAGACTACGAATCACTCTAGTTGAATTTGAATCTTACTGGATATACAAAAGTTCAAGTCAAGAGACACATTTGTTTATGCACAATCTTATAGAAGCGTTTGACGCTATTTCAGAAAAATTCTTTTTAAATTCAAGTGGGGGATTGTTGGAAATGATGATGATATTAATGGAAGATTGTTGGAAATAATGATGACATTAATAAGTTCTAGTCTTGTTGTGAATTGGAAAATAAGGAAGTCTCACATATGAGGGATATCACACACTAGTAGTGTATATAAGGTGGAGGTATGATACTTAGGATGTGCCCCAAGACATACACTAATTTTATAAAGGAGGAAGAACGCATGCAAAATTGACCACCACATACGCACGTTTGAGCGCCGCTGCCGTTCGTCCATCCAACCGACTCAGTAGGGCTTGAGCTTTGGCTTTGGCTACGTGGTGTATTATTTTTAGCATATGAAAATTAATATTTATTTATTTAATGAAATGAATGCTAGCATTTATTATCATTAATTGATACACTAATTACGTAATTGCCCTCGACTGAGTCAACATTCAACATATTATCTAGTCAATTCCTTGCCTCATATTTCGCACTTCAGTTTTATTGATCAAAACCCTAATTGGTGGTCAAACAAATCGTGACACACGTTTATATGGTCAAAACCTAAATATTAGACCACACGTTTAGTGTATCAGACCTAATGGATTGCACTTTTCTCTCATATCCATTTGCGGATTTCCTCTACAAATAGAGGATTTTCCTCAATTGGATTGCACACCTCAAATCATTTATCTCTCTCTCTTACTCTTACACGCGATCATCAAATTTGGAGGAAGATTGTTTTCAATGTATTCTGTTATTTTAAATAAATATTGAATTTATTTTTTTAATCCAGAAAAATTAATTGAATTTTTTTAATGAACACGATCATAACTAGTGTACAGATAGGTGGATCAAAATTTTAGACATAAAATAAGTTTTAATTAGATACAGTAACATTATTTTTTATGTAAAAGTACATGTTGTTTACCATGACATTAGACCTAAGCAAATTGGCTTGGCTCACTTGCTATTAATTAGATCACATCGTAACTAATTAGATAAAATAAATAAACACTTAAGTGTATTTTTAAAATTATCTTAAATTTGACGCAATTATAATTACATCATAATTTAGTCCATAGTGTAATTTTTTAAAAAAAAATTAATTATGTCCACAAAAATAAAAAAATTTAATTTAGTAGAAAATTAATTTTGTTACAAAATTTATTTTATTTTTTATTACAAAAATATTTTATTTCATTTTTTGATAAAATTATTATTCTTTTATTTTATTTATTTTCATATATTAAAATGAACAAAAAAATTATACTCATTGCAATACAGATAAAAATAAATAACAATATTTGTTTTCACGAATTTACATAACAATATTTTATTGATGGTAAACATTCTTAGGGAATAACAAAGGAAGAATGTCACTATATTAGTAATGTTCATACACAAGCGTGGGGTCATGTGTGCCTTTGGAGAATGAGAATGAGTATGTGAATTTTCAGAGTCTAGTATAAAATAGAGAATCAAAGGGTGAAGCACAAGAAGTTTATAGTGTTTTGCATAGTGCTCATTTTGAACCAAGGGTTTTGGCCTTGCTACGTTTACCCATGTTTTCCTCTAAAATTTTCAACTATTTAGAAAGTCCCAAGAATAAGAGACAAAGAAAGTGTGATTCAATGATATCTTTATCATTTTTGTACTTAGGTGCTATGCAAATTTATACTATAAGCTTTCATCCCTTTTTTGCAAAGTTTCATGACTCATGGGAATTGTGAGCATTTCCGTAAATTATGCAACTTTTTTGTGTGTTATTTGAGGTCAATTTCTAGAGATGCTTTTGAATATTCTTCAATATCAATACGTTATCTTTTCACGAAAATGGCAATGAGAAGTTTACTTAGAGAGAGGTGGGATTGTGGAGACTTGACTACTTCTAAAGGCAAGATTATTGGTGGTCAAAAGGAAATGGTTGATTTTTTTTTTTTTTTTAAAGAATTTAACGTCGAAATTCATACATATTGATTGTAGAGTAGCAAATGATCTTAAGTTTGAATTCACCCCCCAACATATTAAATGTTCTTGCAATGATTTGTACTTATGAAACAAAAAGATTGGTGGTTTTGTAAAAAAGTTTATACAGCAATCTATTATCTATTATAATATGATGACTTCCATGGTACAATTGAAAATTAACATATTTTGATATTATTAAATGAAATTTTCAATATTCTAATAACATGTCATCTATAAGTATATTTGACCATATTTTATATTTTATACCACCAAATTTTTAAGTTTTACATTTTTGTTCTATTTTAAAATAATTAATATTTAATAACCAAGTTTCTTCCTTCCGCTTGCACTGTCTTCCTCCATTCTTCTTTACCATATTTCTCCTTCGTTTTGCAGTAAAAAATCAAAAACGAAAAGTTCATTAAGAATCAAAGATGAATTTGAAAACGAAGGCGCAACGATAACATGTGATCGACGATAGCGACACAAACACGAGCGAATTGAGAGTGAGACTACGGAGGAATATTCTCGCGATGGTGGAAGAACGGGGGAGAATCTTCTCACAAAGGTGGAAGGACGGCGAACAAGAGCGATTTTATTTGGTGGTCGAGCAGTTTCTCGAAAAGAAGAAAATAAACTCTGAACTTTTAGATTGATAATTATTTTAATTTTAATTAAAATAAAAAGAATTAGGAAAATAATTTATTAACTTTAAGGGAATTAAACTCAAAAGATAAATGTACTGATACAAATAATTTACTCTACTTAATATGTATTATATAGTTGATGATGTGGGAAAAATTAACACACTTTAAAAAAATTAAGAGTACCGATACACTATTCTTTTTCAAGAGTACCGTGAGCTTAAATAAAAATGAATTTTAGTTTAAAATATTTAGAGATTAGCTTAAAAATAATTTTTAATTTATTTGTATATAACTTTATAGAAGTAATTCTTTTAACTTCAAAATTATCATAAAGGACATTAATTTTCAAAATACACTAATCTCTCTCTTTTCCAAAATTACCATAAGCATATTGTCATAGTTTTATTATCCATAGTCATTAAGGCAATAGTTAGTACTTGGTAGAATTTGGGTTTGTTATGTAAGATGTCAATCTCTAAAGTATTTACTGTTAAATTTACTACAACATAACAATTGAAATATTTCAAATGGGTCACTTCAAAATTTATTAGTTTAATTTATTTTTTAAAACTTATTTCAAAATTGATTAATATACATTACATACTCATCAAAAAACGATAAATAAACACAAAAAAATAAAAATAAAAATAAATAAAAATAAAAATTTGTATCAATATATAAATAATATAAAGATAAACTGATTCAAATAAAAGGCGCAGAAATAAAAAAAAATGTGGAGAAATCATAAAGAGAAAGAAAACTTACTTGACCAAAACCTAAATGAGATTAAGATGGAAGGAGAAACTCGGCCACATATGAGTGCATGAAGGAGAAAACGCAGCTAAGGAATTGATGAACTGATGAAGGACAATTTCAGATTTTCCAAAAATGATAAGGATAATTACATCATTTTCTTCCGTTAGTAAGTTAAGTTTTGTGTTTTTAAATTACATGACATCATTCTCTCTCATCAATAGCACGCAAGTGTGAGAAAATAATAAAAAATAATTTTTGGTTTGAAAAACTCTAGATGTTTCATGAAAAAATCTAAAAGAAGAGCACCAAATACTTCATCAAATATTGTGCCACTTAATTCAAAGAATGCCACCTAAAAAACCTTGAAGTGAAATATCTATAAAGCACTTTTTCACCTTTATTATTTTACATACTTGCAATTTGATTTAATACATTTTTTTAACAAACATTTTACTATTAAAATTTTAGTATCAAATATTTTGCGGAACTATTCATGTGTCATGAGTTATAAATTACAATACAATGAATATTAGTTATACAAATCTCATTGAAAAAAAATATGATTGGTGGCTACCCAAACTCTTGAAGATAGTTCTAGATTTGGTACAAGACTTTTAAAGGTTTCTCAAGAAATACACACATGACTTCAATTAATGGAAGTTTTTCTATATCGTATATTACTTATGTGTATTCAAAAATAGGAAGAGAATGACTTATATACTTACTCTCAATGTTAATCTTAGTATGTTCATTTTACATACTTTCAAACTTTTTTTCCTTTTAGATTAGCAAAAAGTTTCAATTTTCTCATACTCCTTAAGGCTCCTAGTACACCTATATACTACGAATCAAATATTTGAGTAACAACTCACAACATTCTAACACAAAGTTATAAGGGAAAAGAAAAGAAACGGATACAAGTGTAAATGATTTATGACCAGTGCGATTCGTAACGAAGAAATAAAGCCATATAGATAGCCTTAAGCTCCCTCTTCCTTTACAATTCCAAGCAATGTGAGACATTTTTAATATTATTCAATTTCAATCAAACCCATCAATCTCCACCTTGATTGAAATTGGTGCACCTTCAACTTTCAATGTCCATACCAACAATTATAGTTTAAAAGACTATCATACGACGTAATAAAAAGTATACTTCATTAAAAGCTAAACTATTTTGAAAATTTTCACTTGAAGTTAAATCACAACAATAATTTACACCTGAAGTTAAATCTCTCTCCAAATTTCCAAATGAAGATAAATCACTCAAAGAATTTCTTCTGCATGTCGAAAGCAAACCGGAAATTTATGGTGCAACTTGCACGTTGACTTTCTTAAAAGGTTATTCAGCAATCGACATAATCTCACAACACACTTTGCATTTACAACAAAGTCAATCAATCTCTATTGTATGAACACACATTGACTTGAAGTTTATGCAAGCCAAAATCGATGCATCAATCAAATTTCTTCGAACTAAATTTCTCGGCAAAATTTGACATATTGTGACTGTGCGTCAAATAGGTTCTCAGAAAATAGAGGTAAGTCACAATAGATCATTTAATAACCAAGTTTTTCCTAAATATATTATTTCCAAATAGAACTTTAAAAGTGGAAGATCAAATAATATTTCAACCATATAGCATATTAAAAACCTTATCTCTCTACATCTAATATTTAATTCATCTATTGTCGATGTAAAACTTAATCACTTACATTTAAACTCCATAAATAAAACATAAGAGACAATTTGATATATGAGTAAAAACTAATCAAACGTTACATTATAAGGGAAAAAGTGAGAGAAATGAGGCATGCTGAACGAAAAACAATTTTATAGAATTGTAAAATTGAGGGAAAATAACTACAATCATTATTTTTAGTCTTATTTATCTTTAATCATTAGTTAATTTAAGAAGTTATTTGATATATATTATTGATTTTAGTTCTTTAAATTAATCAATTGTTTATGTTCTTATTTCCTTGATTAAGTAGAGATTTTTCGTCGTTTTGTGTTGTTTCTTTGTTTTAGTGCAATGTTGATATTTTGTGAGAAATCAACATGACCTATGTGGAGTCTTTCAAATATATTTGGAGTTGTAGATGTCTAATTGAAGTCAAACAAAGTAAAAATGAAAACTAAGATTTATAGCTACAATTTTCATGAAGATACCGAAATCATGTTTAGACTCGAAAGAGGATAAAAATGTCGTATACGTCAGACAACAGATGTTGTGTGCCTAAAGCGCAAAAACCTGCGCTTGGGGAGCTTTTCGACCTTTCTGACTCTGTCCAGTTGCGCCTTGGGCCTATGACATGCGGCTGAATGTTTAAAAACACTTTTTTTTTTTTAACTTTTTAGGGATCCTTTTGACTATTGGGAAGTTTGGAGACTTGTGCCTTTGCAGAGACACTCAGAGACAGTTGTTCCTAACACCATTGAATAAGTTTTATCAAGAATCATTAATGAATCATTCTTGTAATTCCGCTTTATTCTCTATCTTTTATGTCTCTCACGTGGCTAACTAAACCCTATTTGTTAGCGATCAGTGTAACAAGATGAAACCCTTATTTTTATGATTTGATTTTAAATTGTATGAACGAGTTTATTGAATTATTTTTCTCATCTATATGCTTAATGCTTTTTATGGTTTGATCAATATTAAAATGTTCTACGAATTCGTATTTTGAAATGGAAGTGAACTTTACGAATGTTTGAGATGAGAAATTCATGAATTTGTAGTCTAAGATACAGGTCATGAAACCAATTAAATTAGTTGCAAAGGCGATAGTTTAACAAGAGAGTTCCTATATGGTAATGCTTAATTCTAATCTTAAATCTACTAAGCAATTAGGGGTTACTTTGGAATTAAAGGTTTTGTCACTAAGACATTAGGGCAAGAATAATAAAGAGAATTCGGGAATAATTCAATAATGGAATTCAATAATTGGGATCAAATTAGACACCAAATTTGGATTCGAAATGAAACTCATATATGACATTTCTCTTATTATAAATGATCAATTTTATTATTGTTGATAATTTTAAATATTATTTCAATCAACTTGAGAACCTTTGTTTAATTTTAGTAATTAAATATAATTCAATAGTAAAATGCAATCCTTGAGTTCGACACTAGGTACTACCATTTTATTATCACTTGTAATTTATGCATAAACTTAGGCAATTTTATCTGGTCATTTGAGTCTTTCTAACTATCCTATGCAACTGTTATCCTTTGCTAGCTCCCTTGAGTCTTGCCCCTTTCTTTCGGTTACTAGTCACATTATAAACCAAAGACCTAACTTTAATTACATCACCTTACTTGGAGTTAGGTAGGAAATTGTGTGTCTTGTCTGGGTAAAATTCAAAGTTTGGGGTTGCTCGTGGGATAGCAACCTTTTATGTTTTGGGTGGTGGTTCTCAAAAATAAATAAATAAAATCAAAACAAAAAATCAAAACAAAAAGAAAAGAAAAAAAAAATCAGTGTGTGTACTTTGATAAATAACATCTTTTAAGTTCTTTTGTCAATATTTGAGAATCTCTACAATGAAAAGGTGAAGAAAAATAAAAAGTGGTAGAAAAACTTCAAAATGTATGCCTAACTCCAAGTAGTAAAGCCTACTATCCCAACATGTCCTATGTAACACCCCGGCCCTTCAGCGATACCGGCAATGTTACCTCACGAGCTTCTCGCACCCCCCTTTCCCTCATGGAAATCTTTGCGAGTTTTTGCCTTTCGTGGGATTCGAGCCCGGTACCTAGGGGATAAGTACCGCCTCATCGCAATCCCACTACCATGAGGGAAAGGGGGGTGCGAGAAGCTCGTGAGGTAACATTGCCGGTATCGCTGAAGGGCCGGGGTGTTACATCCTACTCTTACCTAAGCACCATTAAAATCTGAAAGTCCTTCAAAAGTGTTTGTGTTGGTTGCATTGTGATTGCTAACTAGAAGTTTTTCAAGACTATGGTAGCGCGATGCATGTTCTAGGATTTGAGAGATAAATTCATAACTCTTGCTAAACACTTGAGAGAAATTTTGGTGAGATTGTGTGAAGAGATAAATGCAGTATAAGTAAGGCAAAAGATGTTGTGCGCTTGAAGCACAAAGACCTGCGCCCGGGGCGCTTTTCGGCCTTCCTGATTCTGTTCACTTGCACCTGAAGCGCAAATTCCCTGCCTGGGGCACGTGGCACACAGCTAAACGTTTAAAAACGTGTTTTTCTTTCTCACTTTTTAGGGATATTTTTTACTATTGGGAAGTTGGGAGACTTGTGTCTTAGCAGAGAAACGCAGAGACGATTGTTCTTAACACTGTTGGAAGAGTTTTATCAAGAATCATCCATGAATCCTTCTTGTAATTCTTCTTTAATATTTATCTTTTCTATCTCTAACATGAGTAACTAAACCCTATTTGTTATGGATGAGTGTAACAAGATGAAACCCTTATTTTTATGATTTGATTTCTAGTTATATGAATGAGTTTATTGAATTATGTTTCTCATCTCTTTGCTTAATTTTTTTTAATGCTTGATCAACATTAAAATGTTCTAGGATTCTTATTTTCAAATAGACATGGACTTTACAAATGCTTGAGATGATAAATTCATGAATTTATAGTCTAGAGATAGATACACGTCATGAAACAACTTAAATTAGTTGAAAATGTGATAATTTAACAAGAGAATTCTTTTACATTAATGCTTAATTATAATCTAAAATCTACTAAGGAATTAGGGGTTACTTTGGAATTAAAGATTTTGTCACTAAGACATTAGGGCAAGAATAATAAAGAGAATTCGGTAATAATTTAATAAATGAATTCAGTAACTATGATCAAATTAGACATCAAAGTTTGATTTCAAGTGAAACTTATCCCCGACATATAAAGGATCAATTTAATTACTATTGTTAATTTTAAATATCATTTCAATCAATTTGAGAACTTTTTGTTCAATTTTAGTAATTAAATATAATTCAATAGTAAAACGCAATCCTTAAATTCAACACTAGATACTGTCGTTTTATTATTACTTACAATGATTCAGTGTCCAATTTACCGTGTTCAACAGTTGATATTGTCATTTTATTATTATTACTTGATACATGTGTCATTTAATTACCGTGTGTAGACAAATATAAAATTTCTATTAATAGAAATAATTTAATAAGAAAAAACTAAAACAAAACCTCCTCAGTGTCCAGTTTTTTTAAAGAAAAAAATAAAATTTTAATTACATCACGATAGTTTTTTGAGGTGCCCGTTGAGAATATATTGGTGAATTAAAAAAAATTACAATCAATTACACCACGATTTGAAAGTTTTTTTAAAGGAGTAGTTTTTCAAACACTACTTTAGCAACCAACGTTTCAAATTCTCACTAAAGATTAGATAAATTTAATTAAAAAATTATTTTATTTTACGAATTGTTTGTGTGCCTTCATACTTTTCTTCTTTTCCATGTTCACTTTTTATTCTTCTTTTCTCGTCCTTTGTTAAATGTCTCTTTTCAGCAATCTCTCATTTTGGACGCCTCTCTTATAACTATCATTCATATAATATCATATGTACACAACTTCCTTTTAATTTTCATTTACCAAATATTTCGTATTCATTTTTGTGTTTATCTAACTGCTATGTCTGAACAAAAACCAATTGTTGGTTCAATTTCTCCAAAAAATGAGTCATGAAATTTGGTTGTTAGAGTTGTGCGATTGTGATTTGTGTCTGATAATTTGATGATTGCATCCCTTTTAAAATGGGATTCATGAAAGTTGCTGATGACAATGATGGAGCTAATTCAAAGAGTGAGTTTCATACAAACATAAGACTTTTGTTATTTGGTTTTGAATTAAACTATGATAGCTTTTGTTTTGGCTGAATTTTGTTAGTTTTGCAATGTTAGATTTATACATTAAATTTATATCAATTTTTATTTATGAATATTTACATGTTATGTTTGTTTGGATATAGATTTATATGAATTCTTAAATGTTATGTATTTCATATAAGTTACATAATATGTTGAGTAATAAAAAATAAAAATTCATTATTCAGTTACTTATCCATTCTTAAATAAGAGTGGTTTGTATTTGAAGTGGCGTGTCTTAAGATATTTTTTTTATTATAAGTTATTTATTTTTTTTTGTATGAGATTGAATTGATGATAAAATTTAAAGTATGTCTTTAATGTCAATGTCAATAAAATGTTTGAAAATTAATATATATATATATATATATATATAAATTA